>JBCAUF010000085.1:1868523-1885964 GCA_038406115.1 Haemulon aurolineatum | reverse complement strand
GTAAAGCCCTCCAAGGCAAAACGTGTTTTGTGAATTTGGGCTATACAAATAAAATTTGATTTGATTTGATTTGATTTCATTTGGAGCAATAATTTAGGATTACATTTAGGATGATGTTCTCCCCATCTGCTAAAATACTGAGGCTACATGATATTTTATTTGCTGAAATCAGCTGCTGGCGCTGTGGAGCATAGAAAAGCAGAAAAAATAGACAAAATTATGTATATTTTTCAAACTTCTCTATAATCCTTGCTATTTTCTCATGAATTATCTGACAATTTTACTCTGAGAATTTGGGAAGTATAACCTAATGATTATTTGACGTATGCCAGCAGCGACAAGGAGTCACTTAGATGTAGGTTTGTTTTAAGGGATCAGGAGCCAGACAGGTTAGGGACCAGGGCATCAAATCAGAAGTAATCCATTTCACAAAACTCTGAAATCAAGCCTCCTCCCACGAATCCCTGCTTTGTTGATTAAGGAGTATAATGCTTTAATTCACAAGAAAATGGGATTTAACATGGAACAGGAGTTATAATTAAGGTGTAATCAACAAACTAATAAGGGACCTTGGAACTTAAGATGTGGCAGAACCGCTGCTGTATATGGACATAAATGCATTGTGCACTTTTCTTGCAGTAAATCGGACAAACAAGTCTCATACTGCAGATCATTTGAGAATTACATTTGCAAATTTCAACCTCTTAGCGTACAGACTGCATTTTGAGCGAGGAAGATGGCATTTTACACGACCTGAGTGAAAGACATACTTATCCTCAGACGCAGCACATCAAGAATTGTATTTGATACGGAGTATTATTTAGATCTAATGTTTTTATTTATTGTTATCCATTATGTTTGTTTGTACATTTCCTGCCCTGAATCCCCAGCATCTGTTCTGTTCCCAAGGTTGCACCTAAAGGGATGAATTTCATATTGCAGATAAACAGAACAAGCCTTCAGGCATTATGAATGCTGACAGGCAGTGTGGCTAAAGGAACTTGTCAAATGTAAATACACATATTTGAGAACAAAATCACACACAAAGAGACTTAAACTTTTGCTCTGATCTGCTACATTTCCACTGAACTACACCGATGCAAGGTTGCCCTCTAGTGGTCAATATCTTCTCCTAACCGGTCCACATAATGAAGAGAGATGATGAATTAAAGGTGAGAATTATGAGGTGAGAATTTGATGGAAGAATGTTTGACTTTTGTTGCAGTATCTTGTTAATATCAAGTCTTTAATAAGACAACATAGGGAGGTTCTTCCACCAAAATCACAATCAAAAACTAATCCCCTACTTTCCAGTGTTTGGTTGGGATGATTATATTTATGCGCACCAGCACTACAAAGCTCTCCAACAGTGACTTGGACGGCTCACTCACATCACCTGGCTTCTGCATGAGCTCACTGAAGGCCTCAGCAGCTACCTTCATGGAAAGCTCTCTGTGTTTTCCATGTGGTGTTCTCCCCTCTTCCAACAAATTCTGACGCTGTGTCGCATCCCCTAAGTGGAACAATGGGAGAGTGGCTCCAAAGCTGGATCCAAAGCCGGTGCCTGTAGTCTTCCGAGAGCAATTCACATTTCCTCTGGCTCAATCTCCTTACACGTAGACACAGTTCTTTTTGATTTTAGATGTGTTTTATTCGTGATGCATCATAATATCAGCATGCCATTGGTACCGACAGATACAAATTTAAAAACGAAATATCGCAATTGGCCTGATATGGATATTTCTGCCCATTTGACAAGCCTTTAATAACACATGTGCCATACAGACCATTGACTAAGTAGTTTTTTTAATTTGCCCACTGAATGTGTACGTTTTACCATGTACCTGTGGGGCATCGTGAAGAATAGGCATAATAATATTTGAACACCACAAGAGAAACTTGATGTTGTCTGTAATACAGTAGGTGAAAAGATATGCATGCATGCAGCTAAAATTAGTTGTATGGTATTGACATGTTGGATATTGGTATAAAAATCCAGTAATGTGCATCCCTAGTTTATTTTTTTTTTTTTGATCTTTGAAGCGTTCAAGCTTAATACCATACTGTACTCAGCAGCCTTTATGCCACAGTGTTTATTAAAACAGGGACTTCAATACTGTGATGTTGCATGTCTGGGGGAGAGAGAGAGAGAGAGAGAGAGAGAGAGAGAGAGAGAGATACATCAGAGTCTGAGTGAAGGAGTCCTTGCGGCACTTCCCTAAAATACTGCTGGTTCTGTGTGTGTGGGCACTTTAAAACTGATGTTTTCACACTGGCACAGTTCTGGCACATTCCATAGTTAACCCTGATTTTAGCTTAGGCCTTGCCCTTTGTTTGCAAGGTTATCCTCTAAAAAACAACTAAACATGGAACTAAAAGGTTCCAGTGTGAAATAAGTCTAAAGTAAAGTAGTCAAAGTGCCATGGACATTGAACTCTCTCTGCGCTGGTAGAATTGCAGTGTGAATTGTTTAGATTTATGTAGACAAGTTAGTCAGCAGTAACTTACCTTTCATACTGGTTCCACACTGGAATTGAAGTGAGAACTGTGACTCTTGCTGAAAGAGAGAGATACTGAACAATACCTGGGGATTTTTTCCAGTTTGTGAAATTTGTTATTTTCAAATTGTATACTGAATGTACCTACATTGTAACTATATTGGGTCCCACCTGCTTATAATACTGTAAACTAATTTAAGCAATACATGCAATTAAAGCTACAGCTGTGTCCTGTGTTTCTATTTTAACATTGCCACATGTTGTCTTGGCACCAGCTATGGTTTATTTAGCAGATTGCAATTCATTGGTAAAGATGGAGCACATAAGTGATCCAAAAAGACTGTGCTAAGGCAGGCCACAGTTAAGTCTTCGACAGTCAGACATGCTGCCATTGTAATGCACCTTTTGTGTCCTGCTGAAAAGATACTTTTTTTTAACAATGCGTGTGTGTGTGTCTGTGTGTGTAAAAAGGGGCTAAAATATTCCAAAGCCAACTCTTAGCCCAGGGCTAAAGATATGCAGTGTGAAAAGCCCAATTATTTCTCACGGAGCAATCACTGGTGTAACTTCTAAAGTCTGCAGGGGATATCAATAAAGTCTGTTATGGACAGTCAGGTGTTAAATGATCACATATAGGTTTTGTTTTGTGTCCACATACTGTACGTTTCCACACATACAGTAGGGAAAGGAAAACGAGGAATGCTGGGAAATTAAAAAAACAAACAAAGCTTAGAATGAAGCAAATTAACAGAAGAACAGAACAGAATTGTAATTTTGAT
Organism: Haemulon aurolineatum; assembly: GCA_038406115.1. NCBI lineage: Eukaryota > Metazoa > Chordata > Actinopteri > Lutjaniformes > Haemulidae > Haemulon > Haemulon aurolineatum. The sequence continues at coordinate 1,882,687 of JBCAUF010000085.1, read as the reverse complement.
GTCAATAAATTCTGACAACCCAGATTAGTTTTGACTGAAGCATGTCAGATGTGTTACACTCCATGCTTTTAACCATATAATGCTGTTACACGGTGACGGGATGATGTCTGTGACAAGAGATAACTTAGAAGATGTTCTGTTATTCGAATATCTTCTTGCTTATCAAACTGATTTACATCACAGCATGATGTTCTTTGACTTTAGGTCATTAAAGTTTGGTAACCTCAACCGAGTAGGTAGGTAATGTGCAGGTTTACCTTCACTCCACTTTAACTTGACAGGATCTGTGGGCTGTGACCTCTGCAGTGTTGTACTGTAGCTCTCAAACGCCTTGTTTTCTTTTTTCCTCCTCTCTCGTCAAGGCTGCCTCTGTCACTTCTGTTTGTGTTAATGATTAAGAATGGAACTAATTTCCTTTAATCCGCGGGAATCACGTCGAGCTCAGATTGGCGTCCTTTCATTACGGACTTTAACGGCTGGCTGCCGTCAAATAACAGGCTCCGTCGAGCAGAACAATCCAATGAAAAAGGTTTTGAACGTGTGATAAACCGCCCGCCATCTCTGCTGTCTTTCTGATAACCTTCAGGTGTCAAAGAAAATAAAGTAATCTCTTGGCTGGTGGGGAATATGAAGAAATCTTCAAAGGATGATGACTGAGTTTTACCCATGTATCTTCTGAGTTCATTAATCTTTCAATTTAAAGTTTTTGATATTTATGCTGTGGGCTCAGCAGGTAAGTTTGAAACCAGTGTCATGCAAGTCCCCAGAAGGTGGCAGCACAGACTAATAGGTAATCTGTATGTGTATATGTGAGACCCATAAGAGTTTGAGACCACAAAGTGAGGACATTTTTGGAAAATTGTTAAGTTTTTGGGGAGTGAGGACGCTCTTTTGGACAGTGAGAGGGTTTGGCAAAGTAAGAACATTTTTGGAAAGATAGGAGATTTTTGGAAAGTAAGTAAACACTTTCCACAATGCCGTCACTTTCAATTATTATCGTTGTTATTTATTTATTTCTTTGGAAAGTGAGAGTATTTGGCAAGATGAGGACATTTCTGAATGTTTTTGGAAAGACAGGGTGTTTGGCAAAGTGAGAACCATTTAGGAGAGTGAAGAAATTGAGTTCAATGTAGGAAAGTGATAACCTTTTTTTATGTAACGCCAAAATATCTTCAGAAAATTACAACATTAACTGAGGATTTTCTAACCATATTGGCACAGATATCTTGAGTGTCCAGAGGATGATCCCCTGACTTTTCCTCTACAGTGCAAACAGCAGCTAAAGTTTCACACCAAGCGCGTGCATCAACATTAAAGTTTGTGCCCTCCATTTACATCTTCAAATGTCTGTTCAGGAGCTCTGACCTGACTTTAACTTTGAGCTGAGAATTAGATTTAAGTTTGTTAGGTTTGAGCTAAGAGTCTGTGTTGACATGGAGCTGGGATGGACGAGCTTAATGTCAGGTGCCAGAGAGAGCAAGGGTCCCCACAATAGCACAAATACAAACATCTGTGTGTGTTCTGGAGGGGAGAATGGTCCCCACTTCCTGTCCTGGGGCGGCGTGTGGTCAAACACTTCCCTCAGGAGAGAGCTTTCTCACGCTGTGGAGTATAACACTACACTCACACACACATCACATGGATGCATTAAAAAAACAACAACACATGTATGAGCAGCAAATGGAACACGCTTCTAATAGCAGAAGTGTTAATGAATCTGCTCTGTGACACATTTAAGCCAATCAGAATCTCCTGCAGGTGGACAAAACAGTGGATTCAAATTGTGTCACAGGTGTTTAATCAACCAAAACTCTTTCTTTTATTTATTCATGATTTATTTATTCCGTCATCCTTCTGTGCGGGTGTTACTGTGGGTCTTCCTGTCACAAAGGGTCACAAGTGCTACTTCCTCCTCCGGTGACATAAAGGTCAAAGGTGAGAGTTGAACAGCTGTCTGGTTATATTTTTCTTCTACTGTATGTGAGTGTGTGTGGGTGTAAAAACAGAGGAAGAGAGGGTGAGTGGGAGTATTTGTCAGACCCTTGGGGAGATTAGGAGTTATAGGGGTATGGTACTTTCTGTGTTTGTGTGTGTGTTGAGGTCAAGTCTTTCCCTTGATAGTTTCTTGGGAAACACTGGTGGATGGGAATCTCCTCACACTGTCCTTAGCAATGATGTAAACACACACACACACTCATGGAAGCTGTTGTCTCTTGATCTCCCTGATCACATGGTCTCCCATACACACACACCACTCTTTACAAACACACATGAACACACACGCACACACACACACACACACACACACACACACACACAAATCTCTTCACTGCCTCCCTCTCTGGTTCAGCTGCTGTCCCCAGGCTGTGGCCTCTCAGCTGGGAGACGGCAGCAAAAGGAGTCTCAAGCTCCACATCCAACATCTATAACCTTTGTCCTATAGACCCAGTGATCCTAATAACCCCAGGTTTGGGGCCTCCTCATGGGGCCTCAAGTAACAGGCATTGTGACAGACTAAATGTTTCTCAGGTGCAAAAGTATTCTTTGCTTTTATCTAAAGAAATTATTGTTTCATTTAAATGAATTCTGTAACATTAATAATTACTTGTTCCAGTTTTGCCAGTGATGTGAACTATAAACTGTGAACAGCATTTGGATGGATGATTAATAATACACCTATACAAATCATATTTCTTATCAGCTTTGACATTATACTCTAAACACTGATCAAATGTTTTTTAAAATTTTAATCTGCAGAAATTAGTGACTCGAATTGCCAGATTATGGAAGTGGAGAAAGAAGTGTATTAATTGTGCGATGTTTCCCTTTACTGTAGTAGTAGTAATCTGTCACAACAAGTCAAACTCCTAAATGATGGACTAACACCCAGAGAAGACAAGAGATAAATCCAAGCATTTCAAAAAAACGTAACACAAAAGCTTTCCAAACTTTTTGGGGGCAGAAATGTTACGTCTCTGTTAAAAGACTTTATAAATATAACTTGTAGGCCTACTGAACATGACTTTTCCATTAGTTCTTCCGCCCACTTTTACTCATGGTTTTGAGTGAACAGCGCCCTCCTCCTGTTCTGTGCTGTAAAGCAACCCATCACGTTTCAAAATAAAATGCAGCCCAGGTGTACAAACGACCCGCACCAGAATTGCAGTCATCTTTCAGAAATAATGGTGTTAGAATTGAAAGGAGATTTTCACATTTTCTAACCTGGGCAGGTGTATTTGACAGACATGTTTCATTCTTTTCAGATGTTATGTTTGATCCATTTGGACCCACCGTGGAAAAACATGTTAGGCTGCTGCAGGTTAAAGCCCCTGTCTGAGTTCAGACCCTCGGTTACCCTTCGCGGTCAGAGACGGCGCACTGGGTGCTCAATTCAATGACAACACGGCCTTTTAAGATGGAAGACAGCCTCTTTGAAAACAGACAGCCGACTCAGCTCCGTAGTGCTCATTCGGCTTTCATTTGACCTACATTTACGCACGGCGTTGTCAAGCATTATGAGAAATTTTAGCCAAAAGCCAGCCACCATCTGTGTGTGAGTGTGTGCTGCCTGAGCGCCATAATGCCGTATCTGAGCGGACACGACAGTAAATGTAGTATATAGGCATTTCCTGTCCCCGTGCCTTCAGTATAAACCGCAATATTACAAGACGCGAATGAAGAATCCGGGAAGGAACGCTTTGACCCAAGTAAGAGCAAACCGCAAACCTGCGTCAGAGGCCGGGTAAGTGCCTTGGTGAGCTTTCCCATTTCATCCCCCTGTCATTCACAGCCAGGCGTCAGCATCCTCAGCATGGTGTAACATGACGTCTTCACTGGTCAGAGATAGTCGCGCGTACGAGACTTCATTGAACAGTCTTTTGGTTTAAGATCATCATGCTTCTCAGCTCAAATGTTTTTCTTAAAAATATCACTGAATATTACATTTGAATCACCAGACGACAGATCCTAATTTCGGCAGTCATATATTCCATCAATCACACATATTTTAGCAAAATATGGGCTTGGTTCACGCTGGGCTCCGTTGCTGCGCACCACGGATTAGAGTACTTTTGGTGTAAGGGGTGTGAGGAAATCGCAAGCGGGACAGTACAATAGTTACAAAGGTTTTTGACGATAAATCGTACTACATTCTTTTTATTCATGCCGAATGTAAGATTGAATCCCACGGATTTGAAAAAAACACATTTAATCACATTTTATTAAAAACTGTATGTATGCACACGCGTAAAAACCTGTAATTGCTAGATTTCTGAATGGAGTTTGGGCGATGACTGAATCACATTGTCGATTATTCTGCCCAAGACGCCAGTTTGGTCTCACTCTTCCGTCGATATTTCATGACAACAATGAGCAGGAATGAATTGCATCTTGCTGTTATTAATTCCACATGAATAAATGGCGATACAGTCGACCGTGAGGGGCTGTGCTCGCTTCAGTGCGCTCTGCTCAAGGTCTTTACTCCGACGCATTTAAATAACAAGCAAAGCGGTTTCACGCGTGAATCCTATATCCTCTCAGATTCAGTGAGGTTTTACACTATAGGATGATTTCACAAAAAGCTGTGCATGCACCCATCTGAAATCAGATTAAAGATTTGAGACTGAAAAGCATTACAAATGTTATTACATATGCCTAAAATGTCTCCATCATAACATGCTGTAGCACTGTTTATTCTCTTTAAAATAGTTTAACAACCTCTGTCTGTTTCTGTAGTCTGATGACTAAATTTTATGACTTTATTAATTTGAAAATGTTGATTTAAGAGATCTAAGCGGTTTCTCTAGGCTAAGTGATGTCTTTAAAATATTGATAATCTGGCATCCAGAGGTTTGAAATTTTCCCTTTAAATTGATATTTTGGATTATTTGAATATTAAAAGCAAAAAAGAAAACCAAAAACAAAAAGGTTTGATTTCTGTCCATGCAGCCCTAGCAAAACTGATGGGAAACCAAGTTTGCAGTGTTTAAAAGAAAACCTGACCACTGTACATGGATATGCTGTGCAGCAGAGGTTTCAGTTAAATTCAAATGATAAATGATTAGGTCACAAAAACGATCATATGGCAAAACTGTAACTAGATGTGGTCTGTGTATGCTACTGACAAGTCAGTTAGCTGTTGAAGAAGCCCATAATAAGCCCCCTTCTAACCACTAAACAGGTTCAAGTTTGGAAATCTGATAGCGGGGGAACTTGTATCAAGTTCTACATAGTTAGCTGCACTTTTACCGGAAGTCACATATTTTTAACCTTCAAAATGAAAAGCGATTATTAACAGAGACGGACTTTGTTATTAATCACTCGAGAAAATGGAAAATCAAGTGTTCTCTGGGGAGTTATATGAATAAATAGCTTAAGGAAAAAATGCTGTGTGGAATAACTAACTTGAGATTTCAAAGTGAAGGTGAAAAGAAACCATTCAGAATATTGCATGATAACAGTGTCTCACATACACCTGAAGAATAGGCTACAAATAAAATCCTCAAAATGACAATATGATGCAATTCGTAGCAAACAAGAAGAATGAAACATGAAACAGTGCATTCTAAGAATGAATTAATACAGAATGTGCAAAATGAGTATCAGTACTACACAGGTCAAAGACATCCAAGGCGATGACAAACAGGCAAAGTGGGAAACTGAGAAAATAATTTATGTTTTGAATAACCACTGTTGTAAACTGGAAAGGAAATGGCTTTAAGGGGACTCCTGTTTTTGTAGGACAAATCTTGAGACCCCTGACTAGAGGGGCTGTGTGCCTAATTTAGCATTTTATACCTTTAATATTTCTGTTCATATTATTCCTGTGGATCGTATAGCATACTTAAACGCATTTGTTTTTAATCAAATAACAAAGTTGTAGTTCTAATATTGCTTTACGTGAAGTCTCTTATTTTGAAGGATACCACCGGAAGCATAGTGTTGTCCTCCGTGTAACTTGATACTTGTCGGCATAGACAGGCAGTAGTATGCGGAGCAGCTGATGTTCTTGCGGGGCTAAAAATAATCAACTTTTTTTCTCTCCAACTCTCACTGTAGTTTGTTTGGTTTCCTCTTCCTCTCCTTTGTCTGTTTTCTTTCTGTTTTAAAAAGCCAACCGTCAGGGATGAAACGGTGTCTGTGAGGATTATTACTCTTCTCCGAGGTAAGATACTTTGGTGTTGTATGTGGTCTTTCTCATTCAGAGAGCTGAGCACGTTTTAACTTGAGCGTCACTGGTGTGTAAACGAGCTTCCTGACATATATCCATACTTCAAATTTAATTGGATTGGTAAACGTGACTGTAGTGTAACACAGGTGTTGTTTTAGGTTACAGGTGAAGGAAAATGGACTTGTCTGTCAGCTAGATTTAGATTTTTGACTTGATATTTTAGATCCGAGTCGAGGATGTCCACACTGACGCATAACGTTATGTCCATATGGGACAATATGTCATTTTCGGTTCATGATGCAGTTGCTGTCATTGTTTCCTGCCCCAGTGAAAAGGTGTCAGGAAATAAATGCATGTAATTTGCTCATTGTGGAGAACAGCACTTGTCGCATATAACTATTCCAATGATGCCGATATTTAATGTTTGAAAAAAGTATCAAGACCTCAATATAAACATTTCAAACCAGCGCTGCAACATCATATATCATGCTGAATATTAGTCCATAGGGCCATTATGTCCCAATTTCTCCTCAATGAAGCACCACACCATAATACAACATATGATTCTTGCCCCCCCAAAAAATGACCGCCAGATGGAGCATTTGTGGCCATCTTGTTGTTTTTGGTTTGGAAGGTTGGCTTGTAAAGGTGATAAAATTCAACACTGTATATAGTATGCTTATGCAAATATTGGTATCAAAACCAAAACTCCACCATTATCTTCTTAAAGCTAAGTTAGTAAGTTAAATCTATTTATAATATGACATAAAACCACTGTTGGCAGTGAACTTTGTGACCTCAGAATAATAATAAGCTAAAGCAGGCAAATGTGCAGAATTGCATACATACATGTACATATATCCACACACACATATATACGTAACACATCATGATTTAATGTATTAACATTTTCGTAATACACTGTAAAAGGTGGAATAATTATTCAACTGTCAGTTGTTAGCTTTAGCTAATTAGCGTTGAGCCTGTGAATTAGCTAAACTAAGTGGCACCCATACCCAACTGTTTCTAGCTAAGCTCTCTGCATGTTTGTAACCCTAGTCTCCTGAAACTCAAGTCATGATGTCATGACAATGTTTAATGACTCATGTAATACGTTGCCTTTCCGACACTTGACATTAATACACCATAAGCTGGGGGGCCTGTAGCTGGGCAGTGCCCCTGGAATAGCTCTCATGCCTGACACTGGCCTGCATTTGTGTTTCTGCGTGACTGAGTATGTGCACTTGAATGTGTCACGTGCCACAAAAATGTCTGACCGAGTCGCCCGAGTTCAAATCAGAGCATCCGTCGTGACACAGATGGCTAACTGCTTAAGGGACACGAAAAACACAAGATTATGCAACACACAAAACACTTTATATTCACAGATTTTGCCATGTCAGGACAATATTAGTTTAATTTGTTTGTTTGTCTTCATGTGTTTTCTGCTCTTTCAGATTGACTCGAGGCTTGTGTGGTGCTGTTTGGTGGTGGCATGGCCCTGTCGTTTTGCGGCAACGACAACGGTACCAATGCCTACAGCGTGTATTATGGCGTGCTGAACAATGGCTGCTTCGTGGACGCTCTCAACCTGGTCCCCCATGTCTTCTTGCTCTTCATCACCTTCCCCATCCTCTTCATCGGTAGGAGATTGAAATTGACACACACACACACACACACACACACACACACATTTAACTGTCCATGCCAGCGCATTCGGCTGTGTGACATGAATGCTGGATTTGTACAAAAATCAAGTATTAACACTGAAATACTGTAGTAGCTGCTCGCGAGGTCAGTCCTTCTCCATAAGATGGACACACACACTTGATGATGACATCTAGTTAAAAAAAAAAAACACTGCTTTTTGAGTATTTTGAAGAGCAAAATGAAAAAATAAACATTTTCAAGCGTAAATATTTAGAATCGCTGGATGTACTGTGGAAAATGATCCAGATCAAGTACACAAAAGGGTTTCTGTGCTTCTGCGGTAAAAGTCACAAGTGGTTCAGTCTGTGTTATTTGTCTTCTGACAGATGTTTAAGTGTTTCCTGCTTAAGCCTCTTAGAGCTTCACCTTTTCTGCTGGAAAGTCTTAGAAAGCACCGCAGCTGTCGGGACAGAACTAATCCTGCGAAGGATTACACTTTGATCTTGGTTCAGATTGTTTGATACGTCCAATATTCTGTTGAATGCATGTGATTATTGAACACCCATGGGAGTAAATGTGCTTGTTTGTCTATACTGTATGTGTTTGTGCTGTGATAGATTTGTCACCTGTCCAGCGCGCGCCAGTCCCTGACCTGCTGAGTGACCTTAGGCCTTAGGCGACATTACATGACCCGGAAGAGGATAAGAGGTTTAGAAAATAATGGATGCACTGGAGTGGGCACCAGGAGTAATACGCTTGATTATGATTTATGTAATTTTGTATTACAATATCAGTACATGACACACACGATTTCAAGAAATATTAACGTGACAGCCCCGACCAAACGACCTCCACCCATTGGAATCAAGTGCTCACTTATCTACCTAATCCTTTTCATCAAGCACGGGACAAAAAGCTACAGTGAGCTCCGACCATTGCATTGTTCCGTATCCTTGGCAACATGTCCCCCCCCCCCCCCACCCCCCCCTTCCCCGGTTAAGGTCATCTTGGCTAGTTGGTTTGTCAGCTATTTCTGGTCTTCCAGGCTTTCCAGCAGCCTTTGGGACAAAATCTGCCTCCTTCTGAAGCACAGACATACCAGTACAATCCAGTCCAATATCAGAGCTGTTGTCTTATGGGACCAGAAGGAATGCCTCAGTCCTTTTCATGTCAGTATTTGTCCCTGGCCACATTCAGAACTGTACAAAACATTGACAGTCTGCTTACATAGGTAATAAATAGACATTTGTTTTTACACCATATTGCTTGGCTTTCAAGGTGTTTCCAGAAGGAAACAGCTCGTGAAAAATGAGATGCACAAATAGGAATCTGACAAGTAGAAGTGACCGAGGAAGACTCCATGCTGGTTCCCACTGAGCTGTGTTTCAATAATCCAGAGTCACTCCAGAGCAGATGTGTTAGTAATATTAACTCTCTCGCTCTCTCTCACACACACACACATTTTAAGGCTTTCTTGCCACCAGTGTGAACATTAAGCAGCTTTGAGGGGTAGTTAAGATGGGATTAGGACAACAGTTCAGTGATCGGGTAGGGACAGGAAATGCAGGAAATAATAAAACAAACAGTAAACAAACCCACAATAAAAACAGCCAAACTGAATATAAACAGAAATAGTGAAAACATCATAAAATATTAAGTGATGTGGTTCAGAGTTATTTATTTATCTCATCATCAGAAAATACTTCTCCTCTATACATCTGTTCCTTTTGAACCTTATATTCAGAAGATGGTTTGTTATATGCATGCTTGGTGTCCGTGTGAGTGTGTGTGTACAGTAGTTTATGGGAATGCTTATGACCAGAAGCCCTCGACAGTTCCCCAAGGACTGACTAATTGATGCTTCCTGGTTCTCGATTTTATGGTCTCTGTCCCCTGAGGCTCCCAAATGGCTGCAGTCCATTTTGTTAAGAGCAGAAACAAAACTACTAACAGACACCGTCAGCACAAATAAAACCCTATGGTACTGAACTCTCGAACGCATCACCAGTAAACTGAAGTTACGTTAAATTAACACTCACTCAATTTAGAGTTGCTGAGGCATCAAGACGATGATTTCATAATGGGATGGGAGTTTAAGATAGACATGATGTCCGCTCTGATGATTCCTATATTTCAAGCTATTGTTTTTGTCCCTGTCAGCTGGTATCACACAGTCACATGAATGTAAACCAGCATGCAATACCACAGCATCATTTGGAAAGTATGTGTGAATTGTAGTCATCAGTTGTAAACCAATCTATGTCACCATCTCCTTTTGTCTTTGCTTTTCCTTCCCTTTCTTTTCCCCTCATCTGTTCTTGTCTGTCTGTCAGGCTGGGGCAGTCAGAGCTCCAAGGTCCAGATCCATCATAACACATGGCTTCATTTCCCCGGTCACAACCTGAGGTGGATCCTCACCTTCTCGCTGCTGTTCGTCCATGTCTGCGAGTTTGCGGAGGGCATCGTCTCCAACAAGTGAGACCTCAGGGAGATATTTATCAAGTGATCGCACGAAACACGACTTTCGTCTCCCTCTTCTTCTGCACGGTTCTTTGCAGGATATTGGTTTGGCATCGAGTGGATCCGTAATCTCCCATATTAATTATATTTTTTGTTTGCCTCTCGCTGTAGGATGATGGAGACCAACCACCTCCATCTCTTCATGCCAGCCTTCATGGGTTTCATAGCAGCCACGACGTCAGTGGTTTACTACCACAACATAGAGACATCCAACTTCCCCAAACTGCTGCTTGGTAAGAGGATGGATGGACAGTTTAAGTGTTTAATATGTATTTTAACATGCAAATGAGGTCACCTTATGAGTGCTTTTTGTTCAGCAGCAGCATCACCACCACGAAGCAAAGTAACAGGCTATTGATATTCCATTATCACTTTTCTTTTTTTCTCCTTCCATAAAGTCCTGTTCATCTACTGGGTGTTGGCGTTCATCACAAAGTCCATTAAGCTGTGGAAGTTTGCGGAGTACCATGTTGGACCGCAGCACCTAAGGTTCTGCATCACAGCCCTGTTAGTGATCCTGTATGGACTGCTGATGGCCGTGGAGGTCAACGTCATAAGAGTCAGGGTGAGTTAATGTGTTTAATCCAGGAAGTAAGTGAAACAAAAAGTATACATTTTTCTAAGAATAGTACTTCATTATTTTCCAAAAATGTGGTTACTAAAAACTTCATTGTACTCCATTTTTATTTTTCCATTGTGTGGATATTTTCATTCTTTTACAGCAAAATGTCAGCTTTTTTCCTTTGATTAATTCTGTCCCTTTTCTCTCCCTGTAGAAATATGTGTTCTTTGCCAATCCCCAAAAGGTGAAGCCGCCAGAGGATTTACAGGACCTGGGGGTTCGCTTTCTGCAGCCATTTGTCAACCTGCTGTCCAAGGTGAAGACAAACACACTGCGATATTTTTCATTTTCAAACCAGTGATTGATGCCATCAGGATAATACCCAATTCAAATATTTAGGCCATAAGTAACACGTTAAATATTGTCTCAGTCTCCCAATCAATATCAAATCTTATTAGAGCCTTTCTTGGCAGCAGAACAAAGTAAATGGGACAAATTCTTGGCATATTTTTAGGCAACATATTGGTGGATGAATCCTCTCATCATGGGAGCTCACAAGAGGCCCATAGAGCTGAAGAAGATCGGCAAACTGCCCATTGCCATGAGAGCCCTCACCAACTACCTACGGCTCAAAGACGCCTATGAGGATCAGCGGGTGAGCAGATGGGGAACCCAACCTGATTTAGCACTAATGCACTACTAATGTCCTCACTGTAAACACTAATGCACCAATGTTGTTAGCAGCAGTAGATAAACTTCTCTCCTTTTTGCTTTATCTTCCCTCAATCGACCCTCCCTCCGCACAGACAGCCGAGGATCCGGAACGTGCCCCATCGATCTGGCGCTCCATGTATCGAGCATTCGGACGTCCCATCCTGCTCAGCAGCACCTTCCGCTACCTGGCCGATCTGCTAGGCTTCGCCGGGCCTCTCTGCATCTCTGGCATCGTAAAGTACCTGAACACAGATGATGATGGTGCAGTGTTGGACAAGACCAAGGTGGGTGTACATGTGAGCCAGTGTGAGGCAGAAACCTCTAACTCTTTAGATGGGCTTATGGTTCGATCCCTGCTCCCATTTCTTCACTTCACAATTTCTTTTCAAATCTGCCGCTTTGAGTGCGGATTCAATGGTTTTCAGAGAGCAGCTCCCAGTGTGAAGGTCGAATGGTGTTGAGATGTCTTTGGGTATCGAGTCTTTCAAACTCTGAAGTCATAAAAAAGCACAAATTAATTTACTGACTGAGGCAGCTGTAGTCCAGGAACTTCTGTATTCTGCATTGTAAAATAGCTGTTGTTGTCAAGGGACTCTGGTGCTTGGAAAAGAGCTATTTAACAGGTGATATAACTTCAGTTTGCAGTGACTTGTTCTTAATATAGTATACATTTAAACTGACAATGATTTTATTAGGTGGGCCCTTTTTTATGTGACTAAAATACATTTTGCTGCTTTCCAAGTTTACATAGTGTATTAATCATAGCCTAAATGTGACAACAAGGAAGGAAGGCTTGTACTTGAAATGTTGATTATTTGCTTCTCTCAAAAAAAGTACTTGAATCGAAACCAAGATTTAAGAAGAATTTGGTTTAATTTGCAGAATCAGAACAGGAATCAGAATTAAATTGAAATGATACCCAACCGTATCAGTACCTGAAGCAGGAAAACCTGCTACAGAGGGACAGAAAGTAGGCTTATGGGACAAAAAAACCCAGTGAAGATGAATCAAAGGCTAAAAGTAGGTTGTGACATACATTAAGTGCCCTGTATATGCTGTATCTGCTTCATTTTATGTAGTAGTATGGAGGTTTCTTTCTGACCCTGACAGCTGTGACCTCGAAAATTGCTGCTTCAGCTGGAAAACTGGTAGACATTGATCCAGAGTCACGTTTGAACAGCTTGTGATGAACGTAGTGTGACTGAGAAGACAATGTGAAAAGCTGAACATCATTCATTTCCCTTTAGAGAAATCAGAGACCAAAGTCTGCTCAAGTGTTTACACTGGATCATTTATTTAAGATTAAGTGCAAATTAGCACAATGTCATGGGTTGTTCGCACAAATTGTGTCACTGATGCTGGATAATTCAGCCGACCAATGAGTGACTCACTCCCAGAGTGACGTCACCAAGGCGTTGGTCGGAGTCATCATGTCACCACCAGTGTGTCTGTGTGTGACCGCATGTCTAAGTTTGTGAGCAACGCTGCGTCTGACGTGATTGTATGTCTGCAATGTAATAATGAAATTGAAATGAATTAATTAAAATGACCCCACACAGACATACATAGTCACACACGCGCTATTGTAGTTTTTGAGATGTGAGAACCCTTTAAGCATGAACACTATATGCTCCACCCTAAACTTTCACTTTAGGGTATTTTTTGAAAACCTTTTGACCTTAAACCTTCATCTTAAGTTTAACCACCATCCTAAAACCAAGTCTTGTCCTTCAGGCAGCATTTTAAAAGGAAGGATTCATCAAAATACTTTCGCCCTCCAAAATGTCCTCACTTTTCAAAAATGTCCTGATAGGGTCAAGGTTTAAAAGTCAGGTCCTCAAAAAGTTTTTCAGTGTCACAAACCCCGCAAAATTACTCGTTTCACCATCAGAATTTAATTAGTTTGGTCCAATAACATTTGGAAAGTCTAGAAGAGCCATAATATCCCCATTTCAGTTAGCGGAGCGCTAAACCCGAAGTTAGCGGCCAGCTTCTTCTTCGTTGGATTTTGACGACAGAAGTCAACTGCACTTGCTCCATGGCTTGCTCTTGAAGGGACAGAGGTGGGCATAGGCAGAACTAGACATGAAGGTATCTGATTGGTTTTTTAGAGTGCACCGCAGGGCTTACATTGGTCAGAGTTTTATCTGTCCTACAGCTGCCACAGAGGTCTAATTTTTTTCGTTCCTTTTTCTGAATACATAATGTATTGATAATGTATTGACTACTGTTAGGATAGCAGACCATTTCACCCAGTATAACAAAAAGTGTTTCTGAACAGAATTACCTACCCTAGCTTTAAGTACACGTTACTAATCAGTAGCCAAATTTGACTTATTGGCCATCACCATTTGTCAGAGCTCCCGATGGTGGATTCAGATGTCGTTCCAAACCCAAAGATATTCAAGAGAAAAGCAGCAACTTCTCCTGTATTTGAACCTGGAAAAAGTATTATGACATAACTTAAAGTTGGGGTCTGTAAGTTTGTTCAGAAGCACTTTCTCTTATACTGGGGGAAATGGCCCGTCTAATTTCAGAGGAATCAGTAC
>JBCAUF010000085.1:1832842-1843310 GCA_038406115.1 Haemulon aurolineatum | reverse complement strand
CACACACACACACACACACACACACAGACGCATGCACGCACATACACACACACACAAATATACAAACACTGACACACATACACACATACACACACACACAGACACACACACAGTGAATCTGGTGTTGAGACAGATTCTTGGCAATCAATGGATATTTCCCATTATCGTTACCCTCTGGTCTCCCACCAAACCAAGTCTGGTTTAGATGTCAGTGATTTACACAGATGATGATAAAACCGTGAGATTAGATATCGACTTAATAACAGCATTATTATTTTGTATTCTTATATTTCAAAAATGTGTCTACTGACATCTCTTTTTGTTTTGGACAAAAATGACCACCAGATTCATAAAAGAAGGGGGAGGGGGGCGTGTTGTTTATCTTATGAGTGCATAAATCTTTGTTTCAGACACGAGGCTCGTTTTAAACAGCGCATGCTGGAGCTGACAGACACTAATAACACAGCCTACCTGTTTCTGTCTGCGGCCAACCGCTGGCTGGAGGTCCGAACGGTGAGGAGCTATTTTTTGAGTATTGTCTCTCAACTGAAATTATTGATTTGCTTTTGTTTTATTGCACAGATAAAGTAAGTAAGTACATATTTTAGTTTTGAGGGACAAAACTATGGTGACCACATAGTTAGTGGTCATAAAAGTATTAAATTAATGAAATATATAAAAGAAGAAGGATGCTTAAATATTAAGTTGTTGTAGAGCTTTGTTTTTGTCCCTCTTACACTTATTGGTGGACCTATGCTCAAATTAGCTTTTGAAGGATTATGTTCTATGAATTAACATTTCTTCTTCTCTGTGCAGGACTACCTTGGAGCAGTGATAGTGCTGACAGCAGCAGGAGCCTCCATATGGAGTTCACACTACGGCCTGCCTTCTGGAGGCCTGGTGGGCCTCGGACTCACCTACGCTCTCACTGTGAGTTCTCTTTTTTAAGGGTTCTCTGGTTTATGTTCTGTCACACTCTTTCAATCAGTCAGTCCTGACTAAAGTACCTGACCACTGTGAGTCTTCGCAATGACGCAATGATAACTTCAATCAATCCTACACCTACATCTACAGTACATTTCATTGAGAATAATTTTCATTATAAGATTCTGAGAACAGAAGTACTGACTGTGTCACTTGAGACAATCACTTCACACTCAGATTTGTTGCACTGTGAGGTTCAGCTTGCTGCTGGAGATCAAAATAAACAAGCTTACATGTTAAAATGTGCACCTGTTCTGTAAACCAAGACAACAGAAATGTTGTGGGAATATGCACAACTTCTTCAATGTTCTTTTAAGAAATACTTACATGATGCAGGGTTTCTATTGCAAACTGACCAATTAATAAAACAAATAATTTTGAATAGTTAAAAAAGCAATTACATATAGTGTTTAATGCAGTGTTTGTGAGGTATGAGGAAATGACTTCTGGTCAGTCTCAATGTACAGTAAAGTGCTCTATATTTTAACCTGCTGTGTGTGCCTCAAGGTGATGGTATGAACCCTCCGAGACTGGAAGAAGGAGGAGTCATTTGGGTCCTCAGTGGACTATTTCAACCGTTGTGTGTCACTATATAGGTCACCAATTACCTGAACTGGGTTGTGAGGAACCTGGCAGACCTGGAGGTCCAGATGGCGGCTGTGAAGAAGGTCAACAGCTTCCTTGGCACAGAGTCGGAGAACTACGAGGGTTCCATGGGTAACTTGAGTTCTTGTTACTGAGCTAATATGCACCAACTTCAGTCCAGTTTGGCAGATTCTATGCATGTAACCTTCAATTGTGATGACAAACCTGACCCAACTTTGCAGAACTTGATGAATTATGCATCTCATTGGTTTGAACATATTGATTATGACCCTGATAAGTGGAGGACAACATTTTGGTGCTTATTTATTCACTTTATCATATTTGATTTTTCAGACAGTAAAACAGAGCCAAAACACTGGGAAGTAGCTTGTTACCACTTTGCACCATTTCCAAGTCAAATTTTTCTAAATTGTCTGCTATAATCACAGCAGCCTTTCACTAGCATCACTTAAAACTAGTACAAACATCTGCAGGATAACAGGGTGAAGCAAGTTAATAAATTGAGAGTCACGTAGACGTTAATTTCCACAAATTATCCATATCAGATCTTGGAGTCTGTTTTCCACATACATAGAAATGAAGATGTGTTGATAGGTACTGATTTAGCGAATTGAACAGAATAATATGATCTAATGATAAACCAGCGCTTGTTGTAACTGTACAGTATTTGTGTGATGTAATTGGGTTCAGTTTTATCAATGAATGTGCTGTTGCTATGGTGAAATACAAATGCTGTCAGGACAGATAACAAAAAGAGGCTTTTCATTGGTGAACTTTCATTTAATTGGAGTAGTGCCATTTAGATTACTAATACAATAACTAAACTGAACCTTTTCAACTCTTAAACAAAAAAGGACAACCCTTTAGAGCATCTGCCAAAGGACCAAGACAGAACAGCTATTTCTGGAAACATAGCAAAAACAATTCTTATGCTTGAAGGATGGCTAGTTAAAAAACAAAGGAGGTGAAAAGAAACCAAGACAGAAAGCAGGAGAAAAGCAGCTTTTTCCCAGATACTACGATGTTAGAGCTAAGGATAAGGTTTCCGTCACTGTGTCTCATTTGACTCATTGGCTTTTCCTCTCAACCTTTTCTTTTACAGTAAATGACCCACGAAACCATAAAACAATCCCAAAACCCCTGAGTGACAGAGAACAGAAAGATTCTTCCTCTCTGACATCATGGAAGCTTCCAGTGAATTGATAAAAGTAGAAAACTCTCCAAAGTTAGGGAGGAACAAACTAAACGAAGCCTGCAGCAGAGCTATGAAATTCTTATCTTGTCAGTGTAGTAATATGAATAATGTGGCACAGACGCACCACTGTTTCTACATAGCAGGGACTTTACTCAGCCTTGTAAATGGTTGTAAATTGTCTGCTGCTGCTTGGAGAGAACCCCACTTTAATTTGGAGATAGTAATTTTTTAAAGGAAAACCTGGGGGTGTGGAGTTCAAAAGACAGAATTATGGAGGGTACAATAAAGAAATCTAATTATTATAAAAGATATCATCTATCCAGCTACATGATGGGAAGTGTAGAATCTTGAGTAAAATATCTCAAAAACTGTGGATTGACTCAGTGAAATTTGGCTCAGACATTCATGTCCCTTTCAGGAAGAATTCTAATAGCTTTGTTGGTGCCTTAACTTGTCATCTAGTGCCACCATCAGGTCGACATTTTAATTGTTTCAATATTTTGATTTATGACCAAATGCCTGTTCTAATCACGTCCCATCACCCAGTGCTACACTTAATGTTTTATGCTTAGCAAATGTTAGCATAAGAGTTGCAATGATCAGTCAATTACGAAATGAATCGTGTGTTGTTTTAATGATCGATTGATAGTTTTTTAAAGAAAAAAGTCAAAATTCTCCGATTTGAGCTCTTAATATCTTGTTTTCATTTCATAATGTGCCAAATTTTTTCAATTGATGAAAGGTCTGGACTGCAGACAGGCCACTTCTGTTCTTCTACAACGGAGCCATGCTGTTGTTACAGTATACATGCAGACTGCGGCCTCACATCATCTTGCTGAAATATGCTAGGCCTTCACTGAAACAGACATTGTCTGGATGGGAGCATATGTTGGTCTTAAACCTGTATATACCTTTCAGCATCGGGGCTTTCCAGATGTGCAAGCTGCCAATGCCGTAGGCGCTAATGCACCCCCATACCATCAGAGATTCAGACTTTTGAACTGAGTGCTGATAACAAGGCCGATGGCCCCTCTCCTCTTGAGTCTGGAAGATGCTGTGTTCATGGTTTCCAAAGAGAATTCTAACCACAGTTTTCCACTTTGCCTAAGTCCATTTCAAATGAGCTTTGGCCGAGAGAAGATGGCAGCATATGTGTTTACATGTGGTTTCCTCTATGCATGATGATCTTTACCTGGCATTTGAGTATGGAACAACCTGGGTTCACAGACAGTGATATCTGGTAGTGTTCTTTAGCCCATGCAGTGATTTCCATTACAGAGTCATGCCTGTTTTTAATGCAGTGCCGCCTGAGGGCCTGAAGATCATGGGCATCCAATATTTCTGACCTTGTCCCCTGCACAGAGATTTTTCCTCATTCTCAGAATCTTTTGATAGTATTACGATACGATACAAAATACTTTATTTATCCCCAAGGGGAAATTCATTAATATATATATATTTATTATATTATGTACTGCAGATGATGACATATTCAAATTAGAAGACCCAGACCCAGTGCTCTACACATTTGGTGAACCTCTGCCCATCTTAACTTCTTCAAGACTCTGCATCACAAAGTTCTTTTTATACCCAATCATGCTACTGCCCTGTTACCAATTAGCCTACTGTAATTAATTAGTACCATTTAACTTCCAAGTGAAATGTCTCAGTTTTAACATTTGATATGTTGTTTATGTTCTATGATGGAAAAAATTGGGGTTTATGAGATTTGCTCATGTTTTCTGTTTTTAAATTTTACAAAGTGTGCAAACTTTTGGTTGGGTTGGATTGTGAAAGGATATTAAAATAGATAATCATACCCTGCTATATTAAAAAGTTTTTGGTGCATTTATTATCATCACATTAAATATGCCATTTAATTGTAGTATAGCTTTTAAGTTGTCCAGAATTATTCAAACGTGAGGAGGCTTGTAGGTTTAAATATTACAGTGATAAACTGTATGACACCACTGTTTGTGGTGTTGGTGGAGGATCTAAGCAGCACTTTAATAGGAACTCTCTACCGCAGTTTATCAACAGTGTTATGACTTGGTCCATATGGTCTATATGCTCCTGTTTACACCAGCCAGGACTGTAACATAGACAACTGGTCAGAAGCTAGTGGTCTGTTTTTTGTTGCACTGGTCTTAAACCACAGAAGGCATTTTCCAGTGTTGTCTGGTCTTGTGTCTTTGAGGGTATGTGAGACTTGAAATCAGAGAGAAATTAACCCTCCTGTGTTTCTGTCCCTCTAGACACCTCTCAGGTGCCCGAGAACTGGCCCCAGGACGGTGAGATAAAGATCCAGGACCTGTGTGTGCGCTATGATCCAATGCTCAAACCAGTGCTCAAACACGTCAATGCGTACATCGAACCAGGCCAGAAGGTAATTAACATGAAGCCGTGAAGAAAGCAAGGCATGGCTGCAATGATCAGTGGCTGGTAGAGTGGTAGTCTAAAAGCTCAGATATCTATTTGATTTCATATTATTCATTTTGAGACTAAAACTTTTGATGGAATCAGAAAACATACCACATCTACTACTTTTCTGGTAACAGTAAAGCACTATTAGATATAAATATACATGCAATAAAAGGACACTGTAAAGTGTATCTTAATGTGTAGTATTATATAATAGAATGTTGAAAATTATAACTCATCACATGAAGACATATTTTATATTACTACACTATACTATCTTAATCTGTTAATGCACCAGTCTACACTGAAAGCTGCCAACAGGAAGAGTCATAGTTGTAGAAGACAGTACGCTTTAAAGTACAGTGTAACCTCAAACTTATAATGTTGTTGTTCAGGTAAAAGACAAGTTATGGGCATTTGCTATTATACTGGAAGTGGTTGACACTAACTATTCAATTTTGAAAAAAATAGAAATTGATAATGGCCCAATATATCTGTCCATTGGCTGAAAAGTACAGAACCGATATTATCCATACGTCTGGACATATTTCTATCTCTAACTATTAAAATTATATCAAAATATGTTTGTGCCGAGCTGAGGCCTCTTCTCAATGTGTGAGAGTGAGCAGCCCTGTTACTGCTACTTGTGAATGTGGACTGTGATGTGTTGACATTGTATTTCTATTTTTGGCTATGCTTTATAGTAGAGCTGCAAAGACAAAACAGGACATGTGAGGACGTCATCTTGGATTTAGGGAAACACTGAATTACATTTTTCACCATTTTCAAAGCCAAATTCCCGATCCCACCATGTCAACTAAAGTGAAAAATAATAGGTGCATCTACCCCGTGATTTGGATCCAACCCAAAAGTGAAGGGATTCCTCCCAGCCCATAAAACACCCTCACACCAGGGTTCATGAAAATTACTGTAGGCCAGTAGTTTTTCCATTATCCATGTGACAAACTGAAAAACTAAAACAAAAGCATAAGCTCCTTAGCAGAGGTAAACACGACCGAGTATTTTTAAACATTGAAAAAGTAATTCAAATAATTCCTCAACTCATTCAGTAATGTATTTATCCTTTCTTAAAAACTTTGAGAGTCTTCTAATGGGTTCTTGGATGTGATATTGTTGTTGATCTAAATTACCAAGTGCAGTCTTGAATGTCAAACGCTCATAAGAAGATACTGGATTGTTGTTTTAGGTGTGGACTTTTTCTTTGAAGTCACAGCCATGTGCCTCCAATAATCTGTGAACTGACACTTGGTGACCAAACTCCATCGACACTCAGCATGTACCTGCTACTCTGTTATCACACAGGTGTCTGATGTCTCGCAGTGGCGTCACAGCAAAGCTTATCACTTGTCTCTCCTCCTCTTCCTCGTAGGTGGGAATCTGTGGTCGCACAGGCAGCGGGAAGTCCTCTCTGTCGTTGGCCTTTTTCAACATGGTGGATATTTTTGAAGGTGAGTCTGTCTCCTGTCACACTGTGAGCGGAGAGGAAGGGAGAGCTCACATACTTTTTTTCCACTTCTTTCATCTATAGCTTCTATTCCTGCAGTCTTTCTCCTGTCCTCCTGGTTGAGTATGTTTATGTCTCATTAAAAGAAGTGCTTCTTCAGAAAATCTCTGGTCCGTTTGAACACTGCTGGAGGATTTCCCTCAGGGTTGTTGCCTTGAGTAGCTCTTGAACCAGACTTCTACTTTACCCCGAAAGCAACACAAGACTGTTGGTTTCTTGTTTTGTCTTTCAAATGTTCCCTCTTTGCCATGTCCTCTGGTGTGGCTCAGAACTCAGTGGACTAAATTCTAGACTCATTTAACATGAGCTTGCCTAATTCAGGTTTAAGCCATCCCATAAAGCCAACTGAGACATCACACAAGGCCTCTTTTACTCCAACCTATATCCCTTATTAAGCCAAAGATAATATAATATCTTAATATCTTACTTAGCAGACTTCTCTCACTCAACACTGAGCTAAAATGTGTATTTCAGTATAATGTTCTTATTTATCTGGTTAGTGTAACTCACATTTACCTTTCAGGTCACCCTGTATAAACAAACAAAGTTTGGACTTAAAAACATTAAAATGGATAATTTGGGAGTGTCCTGGTTGTAAAACCAGATCTAATAAAAAAGTGTGTGGTATATAACTGCTTTACAGTCTTTTTACAATAGTAGAAGACTGAAAGTAAGATGGAAAAATGACTTCCATTATCTCTTCTGGGAGGTGGATTTGAAGTCTTCTGGGAAACCTGTTCTTATATTTACAGCTTTAAACCAGTCTAACAGTACCGATGAGACAAAAATATTTATAGTAATTATACTCAGGTATCATGAAGGACCTAACAAAGCTTGCATTCTTTTATTCCTGCTGCATATAGGCCTTTTAACTCAGAGTACTCACCTTCTTTTGTTTACAGTTCTTTTCTAAAGTGGTAATCATAAACCTTTTCAACTTGTAAACCAAACTGTGAATCTGGTCTGTCTTTATTCCTCTGACTCACTGTGGGACATTACAAATGCCACCCATTTATCTGGTAGACCCAGAAAATGTTTAGTCTCACCTATACATTAAGAAACATTAGACTAAAATGTTGAGTAAGTGAAGTGAAGTGTTGGCATTAGCGCCTTTAAGTCACTCCAACTTGCTCCAATGTCACTGAACATGTTTTCTTTGATCATCAACACTTTGAATAATCAACCTCTAAGTAGCCCAGGGGCTTCAAATGCTTTTGACATGTTTGACGTGAATAAAGACAGCACAAGCTCTCAATCCGTAGGTGATCCAATTAGATGACACGAAGGATCAGAGCAGTAAAATCAACTAAAATCTACTGTGATAGTAGTTCCCATCTGAGGGTTAGAACATCCCAAATAGTAACAAGATAAATCCGTGCCACGAAACTAGAGCCCAATCTGTCTATAAAGTGAAGTACATCCACTGAAGAAAAACATTCAATTAAAATTACAGCTCAATTGCAGACAAACATGTGACACTGATGGTGATTCAGTTGCCGAGACACAATTAACATTGTAATGGGGTTTGGTTGAATTAAAGCACCACTGGAGGTAAAATTAGTCCTCCAGAAGATGCCATCCCTCAGCGTCTACCAGCCACCCTGCGGTTTAGTAATGTATATTTATGTTGGAGAAATGGTTTATTTAACTGTCTGTCCTTGCATGGTCTTCTTAAACACTCATGCATGCCTCCCTAAGCAAGAATCTTGACTCTTTTTGTTCTTGGTGTGTTTTGTTAAATTTTTATGTTCCTGACAAGAGAACCTGAAGTAGACTCTTCAATCATAGAGTTAAAATAAGGACGTATCAAAAGACGTAGCGCATTTTCTAGCAGTAATTTCCAGACTCTGGGTCATATATCTTCAAGACGGCAGTCATAAAGTCTTAAAACTGTCTTTTTTATTTACTGGATTTTGAAAGCAAGTCGTGATCGTATCGTTCTGTTTTTAGAATGGATGAAGATGGTGGCTTGGAGACAGATTATTCAGACAAAGATGAGATTACACAGTCACTTTTTCCATACACACACACACAGCTGGGCAGACATTTCATTTAACAGTAAATTAAGACATGTGTGTCAGCAGTATTTCCTTATAAAGCAGTGAAATAAAACCAGTGCAGCCTCCTGGTGATGGCTCTCCTGACCGATCTGTATGGAACATTCTTGATTTTACGACCCCGAAAATATAACATTGTATTTGGAAGAACAAATATATTAAGTCATTGTGAAGAAGTGAAGAATTTTAAGTTTTCACAGCAAATTTAAGGAGATATTTTTTCAACCCTTAGAGACATAAAGTCATAATATTCTGTCTGCTGGGTTTTGTTTATCAGTAATAATTGATTACTCAACTAAGTGAGGACATAGGAAGAAACACATTACCTGCTGTAGGAAAAGTTATCAGCCCCAGAACTGATTTCAAATGTGATTCTGTTGCAGTGATTAGCCACACAAAACACCAAAAATAAAGAAGACACCAATGGGTCATTGTGTGTCAACCAGCTCTAATATTTTTTGGAACCTTATGACAGTTATTATTGTGTCTGACCACACCGCTATCCATTAAAGATATGGTATAATCCCTACTGATCTGAGTAAAATTGTGGTAGATAATTTAACCTGGTGTTGCTTTTACTTTGTGTGTATATTGTGATCGAGATCGGAGATGTGAGCATATGTCTGCCTCTTTGCAGGGAAGATCGTCATTGATGGGATCGATATCTGTAAGCTTCCTCTGCAGACACTCAGGTCTCGGCTGTCCATCATCCTGCAGGATCCTGTGTTGTTCAGTGGGTCCATAAGGTACACAAACATATTTCTCTTCCGTAAGCCGTGAAGTATTGTCATGTAAAGACTAAAGACCTAGTTCCTCTTTTCACAAGCAGTGCAAACAGCTCGTTGTTCATGTTTTTATTCTTCAGCCACGAAACGTCGTTGGCACGAGAATTCTAAATCGTGTTGACTCAGATCATCATACACCTCTGAAGCTTTTTCATAGCCTGGTCTATACTCAAAATCATCTGTCTAAAGATAAAGGGAGGTAACAACAAGGACAAAGTGAAATCAAGTCTAAAAAGTGCTGGCAATGTATTTTCCCCCCCCAAAAAATACTTTTAAATATCACCAGCTCGGCAAAAATGGCTCAATGCTTTAGTCTACAGCTAAAATGTAAAGATGGAGCGTTTGTGAATGTCCCATAGATGATGAATAGTTAGGGCTATGTTAAAATTTGACTCAACCTCTAATTTCTGTTGTAGTAGATATTCTGTTATATTAGAATATGGAGAGTAAACCTCTAAAACCTAAAACAAACCCTACATATGAGATTTCACTGAATAGGGCAACTAACAACTCTTCACTGTTGATTAATCTGTTCACTTAAGCTAATTTACAGCTAATGAGTATTCTGGCTATTTGGTGAACACAAGTGATTCTGCGGTCAGCCTTGTGTGCAACGCGTGATGACGTCATAAAATATGACAGTAGAGCTTCAAAGACCTTAATTTAAAGCTTTGAATGAGAGAAAACAGCATTCGGTCCAGCCCTACTAACTAACTACACTCTTCTTTGTAAAATATTGTGCTGCAAATGGTAAATGGACTGACTTCTATAGTGCCTTTCTAGTCTTTTCGACGACTCAAAGCGCTGTACACTCATGCCACATTCACCCCTTTCATACACACATTCATACACTGGTGGCCGAGGCTACTGTACAAAGTGCCACCTGCTCATCAGT
>JBCAUF010000085.1:221457-231534 GCA_038406115.1 Haemulon aurolineatum | reverse complement strand
ATCTAGGCTTGAGACTCGTGAGACTAGTTTGGGACTTGTTTGTTAGAGAGACTTGGGGCTTCATCTTCCTGACTTTCTTTGTGCAGGACTTGACTTGATTTGGTACTGACCTGACTTGACATGGGACTTGTAGTCGGACTCGGGACTTGGGTGTCTAGCTCGCCCATGCGAGTCTGGACTTGTGACTTGTGAGCCGTGACTTGGTCCCACCTCTGCTCCTCTCCATTATATCATCCACTGACCTTCTTGTCCTCCATAGTTGTAGTTTATCTCGTGGTTAAACCTACTGATAACTGCTACCCACAATGCAGTGCTCCTGCAGCCAAGATCTTTAAATGACACGATGTGGTTGTTTTGCAGACGACTCCATCTTGTCTTTAACCATCTTTGATGTCGTTCTTTAATGGCCTGCTCTTTCTTTTCTCCCTTCTCCTCCATCGTTGCCTCGTTCCTTTGACATAAACTCGACACAATAATCAAATCAATCAAATTCGGTGTAAATTTGATGGTTGTTGATGTTCGACCTGCCTGTCAGTCTGTTTCTCTTTCTTTATCCATTGTTTTATCTGTTCTTCACGCTCGCTCTTCTTCCCGACACGTTCTGACTTATTATTCTGATTCTTTTATGGTTTTATTTCCTCTTACCACGCCCCTCTCTCCATGCCCCCCTACACTCCTGCCTTTTGTCTTTTCCCAGAACTGCACTCGTCCGTCAGAGCCCCCTGTTCTCTCCATCCCCTTCATAGGAATGATTGTAATAGTGGCCTTGATTTGGTGCTGGTTGGAGGAGCTGGCGTCCTAGAGGGGACCAGGTATGGCCACGCCCTTCTTTCTCTACCAGACGCTCTGCTTCTGTTAGCATCAGAGGGCGAATCGAGGGGCTTCATCTGAGCCAAACGTCTCTTTGTTTGTACGGGACGAGTTCCACTGATTCTTCTGTCGCCTGTAGAGTCGAAGGTCAAAGTGTTTGTTTGGTTTTGAAGGTCCAAACCTGCAGCTGATCTCTCAACGCAACCCTCAAACCTCAAAGCTCACGTCCACTTCTTACAGTAAAGTCTGGCCCTCATGCATGGCAGCTTCAACATAGTTACAGTCAGCAAAGGTCATAAAAATGGTCAGAAGGTTGTTCCAAGTATCAGAAAATGCCTAAAATGCTGCATCAGTCCAATACCATGTCATTGATGAACCCTGTAATGGGGCCCCGTCATGTTCTGTGGCCCTCATGTAATCTGACTGTGGCCTTCATTCTTTGCAGAGGGTTTAGGTCAGTTCGCACTGACAGAAATCACATCACATCCAAACAGACTGAGTCAGAAACAGTGTTGGGTCGGTGCTCGGTGTCTGTTGGCACACAAAGTTCTGTGTTCCACATCCACACATCACCGACCTGCACTCGGTCAAAGACTCGACGTGTCATCAGATCACAGCAGGAGGAGGAGGAGGAGGAGGAGGAGGAGGAGGAGGAGGAGGTGCTGAGCATCTACACATGAAGGAGGAGTGAGGAGCCGACCATCATCATCATCACAGCTGCTCAGTTTGGACCAATGGTGTCGGTCTCCTCAAAGACAGTCATGGTTTTGTTCTCAGCTGTTCATACACACTTTCTGAAATATATACACACCTGCTGAAATCTCTACAGCACACACACTCCTGTGAAAATGACCCCTATTGAAGTGTGTTTGGAAGCTTATATGTAATACTGCTAACAAACTAAATTTGTAATAATAAAATAATGAAAGTGTCTCAGATGTGATGAAGACAAATACAGAAACAGAATAAACTGATTTATACAGTTGTGCTCAAAAGTTTACATACCCCGGCAGAATTTTTGCTTTCTTGGCTTTTTTTCAGAGAATATGAATGATAACACAAAAACTTTTTTTCCACTCATGCTCAGTGATTGGATGAAGCCATTTATTGATAAACAACTACCACTAAACATGAATGGAAAAAAAGTTTTTGTGTTTTCATTCATATTCTCTGAAAAAAGGCCAAAAAAGCAAAAATGTAATGTAAACTTTAGAGCACAACTGTATATTAACTAATTTAATAACATATTCATATCATTATGACTAAAATATTTTTTGTTTACTATTTGATAATTATATGTGAATATTTTTAAAAGCATTTTCATATTCTCATGCTTTGTCCCACTGAAGACAACAAGTCATAATTTTGACTTTCACGGTGAATTCAAGAAATCATGAGTTTATTATCTGAAATTAGAGTCATTATTGTTTTTGTCAACAACACACCGAGCTTTAGTCATCATGGGCGACAAATTTCAGATATTATCACTCTGAATGTTTCACATGTTTATTTTTTATTCATTTATTATTGTCCCCATCAGCACTGCCCTGTAACATCAGATATTTATGAACTGACCAGTTTATGATCAGAATATGTGCAAATATTTTGACTGAGTTTCATTTACAACAAACTGAAACCAAATGACAATAAGATAAATTCTTACACTGAACATCAGTAATGAAGGAAAATACTTCAGTGTTGACTTTTTCACACCTGTAACATGTTTGTTATGACACATGACAGTTTTTAGTGGAGTTGTTTCGAAGTTTTCATATTTGTTGTCTCTCATTGATCACTGATCACTGATCAGTGTTTGATCGTGTTTATCTTCATCTTTAACTCATGACCTTCAGTGACCTCTGACATCACTCCTCGTTGTCTCTCAGCAGAGTGACGCTGAAGGCTGGAACCTGGCGGTGGCGGCGGTTGCCGTGGCAGCCATCGTAGTTCTGGTCGTCCCCAGCTTCACCAGGGCCTGAGGACCGCACGGGAAGTGACCTCGCTGGGAAGTGGAGGATTGTGGGATTGCCATCACCCATCCAGCGCTGCCCTCATACATGTCGCCGTCCTGACGTCCGCTCGTTGCATCGCTCCGTTCAGTGCGACGGCGCCGCCCAGACGTTTCCACCCAGACGCCACAGACATCAGTGAGTCCTGGAGCGAAAAGCAATAAGACAAGTCGTCCACAAAGACTCGTAGCTCTTCCTGCAGGTCGCCGTGGTGCAGCGGGTCAGCTGCTTGATTTATTGATCAGCTGTGAGGTTTTCAAACATTCGCCATCATGATTCAACAGTCTGACCGGAAGGTGTCAATTTACATATTTAAAATAAATCATCTTTCAAACAGATTTCACATCATCAAACACACAAAGCTGAACAGTTTGCTGCAGTCAGGAGGAGGAAGGACTGATTCTGTTGATTCTGGAGCCCCCCTGTGGACAAAAACATGTCAGCCTGCACAGAATCATGTGAAAAACTAAATATGCTAATTATGTCTTAATAATAATACGCTAACAGCAGGATCTTCTCAGATGAGGTCTTGTTTGCTTTTGTAGGTCAAATAGAAGCTTCAGAATCAAAATGTGACTGTTTGATAACCAGGTAAAAATGTCTCATAGCACATTTTAATAAAAACATTAATACCACATGTGAAAATACTCAGTTACAAATAAAATTACTGCATTCCAAGATGTTACTGTAGTAAAACTACAGCAGTAGGCTCTTATCAGTCAAATGTGTGTAGCATCAAAGTAAAAGTTCTAAAAGTACAGAATAGCCTCAGTGTCATGTTGTTATATGCATATCATATATTTATTCATTCTAATGTTGCCGGTTGAGGAGGAGCTGATTTTGAATATGTAGATGTAGTTTAATTCATAAAATGTGTTTGTTGACAATATTCTGGTGTAAAACCTGAAGTAGCAAATTAACAAGTAACTTGAATTGTTGAATAAATGTAGTCGAGTAAACAATTTAATTCCCTCAAAATGTGTCACACGTCCCATAGAGTAGAGAAGTCAAATATCTCCAGAGTTACTAAGAACTGTACTTGAGTAAATGTATTTGTTTTACTAAACTCAAACAAATGGCAAAAATGTTTTCACTGTTTGATAATGAAGGGATGAAGCACGAGCTGAAAATGAGGCTAAAAACAACTAAAATGTTCATGTTTTACTTTAATAGTCACAGTTTTCATCAGTTTAATATTCAAAATATGAGCAGCATGTCTACTTCTTGGTAAAGTCGTCTAAATTTCCCTTGAAAAACATGAAAAGTATTTCAGTGAGCCTGATATATAACATACCAATATTTATTTCCACACAAAGTGTATTTCTGAAAGTACAAGAACATGAAAACAGTGTTAGAGGTCAGAGTCAAACTTCACACATCAGCTGAACAACACGATCACCTCATGTTCGCTTTGTTTCACTCATCAACACTGACTCTCCTCTGAGCTCTGCTGTGGTTTGATTGGACGGAGCTGTTGGTTCACGGTGGGATCAGCAGCGTGATTGGCTGTTTGATTACATGTTCATGTAAACACATGTTCATATAAACACGTGTCCATGTTTGTGTGTCTGAATCAAAGCGGCCTGACGCTCGCCGCTCATGATGGCAGACGTTTGAGAATCATCAGACAAACTCTTTAGAGCTGCAGCTTACGATTAGTCACACAATTGATGACATGAATATCATTTACAGATTAACTGATTCATCATTTGGTTTGTTAAACCAAGAGTCCCAAAAAAAACCAAAATATGTTCTGTTCTTCCAAACAGATGTGTTGTATTAATGTTCTATTGAATTGTCAGTCTAACATTTGACAACATTAGTTTCAGCTCTAAAATGAGTTTCCTTATTTCTTCTCTCTGGGTTGAAAGAATATTTTGCACTCGCTGAGTTACGGTGTTAACGGTAGCAGATAAAACTGGATTGTTTGTTCTTTTTAACACATTGACTCTGCTTTAGTCTGTTAAATGCTTTATATTAGCCAATGTTAGCTTGTTTGCCCAAAAACTGCGATTCATGGGGATTATTTAAACGGTTTGTTTTGTAGCATGAGAAAAACAGCCGATTCAGCACCTTTATTTCACTTTGTAAATGTTTGTATCGGTGTGTTTGTAGAGTCAAACAGGTCACACACCCACCTGAGTGAAAAAGCACTTTTTCTTAACTTTACAAAGATGTTTATTTGTTGAATCATTCCGATGAGAGATTATTGGTGTCGACTGATTTCACTGTGCCAGTTTTAAGCTCAGATTGTACCAGAGTTGCTTTAAGTCTTAGAGGGATAATTTTGCACAGCAAATGCAGCAATTTGTTTCTGATTTTGGAGACATTTTTTCTTTGTTTTTAAGAGAAAGCTGAACGAGCAGCGTGATGTTAAGAGTGTAAGAGGGTATATAGTGTAACTGCTACAGATGATCTGAGAGATCAGAAAGTGAAAATGGTGCATAGTTCAGCTCTTGTACCACCCCGTTTGGACAGGATTAATATAATATAAGATTTATTTGTAGTGAAAGTCCCTGTTCCTGATGAGACAGTGATGATATTTCATGTGACAGTAAACAGAAGAGGACCGAGGACAGAGCCTTGCAGAACGCCTTAACTAACCCTAAAATATTGTGGTAGAGAAATTAAAAAGTGAGAATGAGAGTTTTGAGATGTTCTCTCACAAGAAGGCAGCACAGAGGGGCCAAGTATTTATGTACATGTTAGTTTGTGTATTATTCATATCAATAAAGAATAGAAGAGGACCGAGGGCAGAGCCTGGTGGGACACCTTCACTGTGGGTTCTTGATTTTGAACCATCAAACAAGTTCTACCTTAAAGCTCGTCATGAAACCATTCAATAGACCACAAATAGACCTAAAATTGTTTAATATAAAGTAAGAAATGGAGAAATGAATCCTGTCTGAACGAGGCTGTGAAGATGCTGTCTGTGTCGACGAGATGTTTCAGGTCAGAATGAACTCGTTTTCTTTGGTTCGTATTTTGTTTATTGGGGGCATGAACCCCCCCGAGTCTCTTTGCACACAGACGAGTTTGAGTTTGGACATGGATCGTGACAGACGCCTGATTTGTGTTTACATTTATGTTGTGACCAAATAATCATAGAAAATATAATCAGATGTTTAAATGACTGTGACCCTGTTGAATCAGGTGTTTAGTTTAAAGTCCTTTTGTGATTTGTGATGTCATTGCATGTGATCTTTACCAAATATTAATAACTTTAAGATGAGAAGACGATATGACGCTGCACTGCTCGCTCTGCTCAGCGGTTCAGTTTGGACAAAATATCAGAAACACTGAAGTGAACGAGAAAATACTGAACTGTGATGAAGCTGCATTAACACGACAAAGCAGGCCTTAACGAACTCGGAATTAAACTAAAGTATGGTGTTATTAGAATTATTTATTTCATATTTCATGATTGATACACATGAGTGCGTGTGTATATATATATATACATATATGTATATATAGTGGTTAATAGCTGGCCATTGATCAGGACGTAGCAGGTCCAGTATTGTTCTACATGATAAAGTGCATGTGACATTAAGAGCCTGATGTTGTTTTTGCATGACAGTGACCGAACAAATATCTTCTTTAAATGACGTCACACCATGTTTTCTGTTTAATGACTCAAACGACACGATGAAGCAGATGATTTTTATTTCACAGGAGTTCTCTTTGTAGCGTATGAAAGCCTATTTTCATCTGGAAAATCAGCTCAAAAGAAGATTAAAAAACTAAAACTAAACTTTAGTTTAAAAAGATTTTTGGAGTCAAAAGATCAATAATATCATATAAAATTCTGACTTTGATTCTTTCCAATGACTTTGGTTGTAAATCATCTAATTTTGATTGATTGAGGCATTTCTCATTATTCTGACTTTAAAAGTCATAATTTTGTTCTCTAAATCATTTTAATAGGTAATCAATAGTGGATCTGTTTTGTGGTGTATCTGGGCTTGTCGTCGTGTCTCTGGACTCTGTCACGTCTTTCTGTCAATAACGTGTCAAAATGTGATTTAGCAGTTTATTTGTGACTGACAGGGATCAGAGTCATTCAGTAAAATGTTGTAAAATGTGAACGTTGGTACAAAAAGTGAGATGTGATTGATCCTGACAGAACAATTATCGATCAGCCTGTTTTTATCTGTTCTGATTTGTCAGTGAAAACACTGAAGCTGCATGTGAACATGAACAAACTGAACAAACTTTTTCTTTCTTTGAACACTCGGTTTGTTCTGACTGTGCACGGTACAGCGGCTCCACTTTCCTCGTTCGTTGGTGTTTGTTCGCTTTAACGGTTTCTGATAAAGTTGTTTTTCATGCAGCTGATCTGAATGTAGTTGAAGGTTTTGTCATTTTTTCGCAGAGTAATGTAGCAGCAGAAACAAACAGCAGAAACTGAGTGTGGGGATGGACTGATATCCACCAGCTGGTGTTTGACTTCCACTTTCAGAATCAATGCAGATTTTTTATGTTTCATTTGATGATGACGGTTCCTGAAATATATTTTTTGTTTCACAGATTTTTTTTCATTTTGTTATTTTTGTGTATAAGTGAAAATCAAGATGTTTTAAATATAAGATTGTTGCTCTGATGCAAAAAAGACAAAACTGTGTGTGTGCCTTAAGTTCACACAGAAACGACGCACATCGAATTTAAGACGACTGCGATGAGAGAGCGTTCAGTGTGAACACGTCACATGATTCAATAAAAAGACAAAAACTCAAAGATGTTCCACATTAATCTGAATTAGTCTGAAAATAACTTAATTAAATATTTGTTGATCCTGTGACATTTTCTTTAAAAACAAACACAAAACTTCTCCTGATGGGTCGTGTGTTTAACTATGAAGAGCTTTATAAGAATTGGTCATGTGCACAAATCTGAGACTGAACAGGTGGAAAACATCAAACTAAAGTCTGAACGTCTCCTCATGAAACAGTCGACAAAAACACGAGATGAAGTCGATCTGATCTGTTTCTCTGTAAAGAACCAAATCAAAGCAGAAGATTAGTTTTTGTTGGTGACATCACGTCACACTTTATGAATAAACTCGTCCGATCAGAAGCTCGTATCAGCAGCAGCTCTCACGTGTCACCTTCAGAGAACGAGTGAAAACAGACGAGCAGCTTCAGACGTGTAGCAGCAGCGTGAGCTGAGATCCAACTCTTCCATCGCTTCTTCAGACTGTTTTATTCTCGACGAGAAGATTTCAAACGTTTGTTTTTGTCGTGAGTCGTCTCCACAGTCAGACCTCAGTCTGATCTCCATGTCCTGCAGATGTTTGCAGATGTTTGCTCACACTGAGATGAAGCTGATGTCTGACATGAGACTGTGGAGAAGAACCACAGAGAACAAGATGGTTCCTTCAGGTGTTTTTAACCCTTCAGGTGCTGGTTCTGGTTCTGTTCAGGTTCTGGTTCTGTTCAGGTTCTGGTTCAGGTTCTGTGAGTCCCTCAGTGTCTGAGCATGTTCGGCTGCTGGTTGTTCTGCTTCTGTTCTTCATCGTGATGTTTCTGCACACGAACGTCTCGTTGGTTTTTATTCTTTGTGATGATTTTGTTCAAAGTTCATTTTGTAAACGACCTGATCAATAAATCGATTTTCTCCTTTAACGACTTTGATGTTTGACTGAATTTATCTCTAAATAAAATAACAACTAACGAGTTAACGAGTTCATAAATGACCTGAAGACCCCGACACATCGAGGAGGTCCACGTCTGTGTCACTGAAGAGCTCAGCTGACGTCACGATGACGTCACGATGACATCACGATGACATCATCAGGCTGTTGATGACCTCATGAAAACTTTTTGAGGAGAATAAACAAAATGTTGAACTTTTTTCAACACATAATTAATTACATTTGGAGCTGAAACTAAAAACGAGACAAAAATCTCCTCAGTGATCAAATCAAACGATGTTTTTCTGTCGATCGACTGATCGATCGATCGGTTTGATCAGTTTGAACTCTGAGCCTGTCACAGTGATCTGATTGGCTGCCTGCTGGTGACGTCATGTTTTCTCTCTCTCAGTTTGGAGCCTCTAAAAATACCGGGAGGTGTCACCGCGCGGAGCCCCGGGTCCCGGTGAGGGGGGGGGTCCGTCCTGACCCCGCCCCCCTGTCCCGTGTCAGCCAATGAGCTGCGGGCTCGGTGTGTGCGGGGTCAGAGGATGCCCGGTGCGGGTTGTTTTTGGTCATGAGGGGGGGCGGGGGGGGCATTCCAGGGAGTCCAGCTGAGTGACGCGGAGCTTCTTAAACCTCGGACCCTCCTCAGACCCGATCCTCTACAGACCACCGCGTGCGCTCAGGCAGGACCCGGACCCGGAGCAGTCAGTCTGTCCGGAGGAGGAACAGCTCTTCTTCTTCTCTTCCTCTCCTTCTCTCTCTCTCTCTCTCTCTTCAGCCCATGACCCCTCCCGGAGCGGACTGACTGACTCTGGATCAGCCCTCTGACCGACCGGAGCGCGCTCTTGGCTCGGCCCACCGCGCGCGTCTCTGCTGCGCTCCACTCCTTCTTCTTGTTCTTCTTCTTGTTCTTCTTCTCTTTTTTCTGCCCTTTCTTCTCGGCCCACTCGGTGTATAAAGTGGGGGGGGCACCATGATGAGCAGCAGCAGCTTCCTGGAGCCGCAGCAGTTCTACCAGAGCCCCGCGGAGCTCGGCGAGGAGGAGGAGGAGGAGATGCCGGCCACGGAGAAGGACCTGGCCGAGGACGCGCCGTGGAAGAAGATCCAGCAGAACACCTTCACCAGGTGGTGCAACGAGCACCTCAAGTGCGTCAACAAGAGGATCGTGGACCTGCAGAAGGACCTGAGCGACGGCCTGAAGCTCATCGGGCTGCTGGAGGTCCTCAGCCAGAAGAAGATGTACCGCAAGTACCACTCCAGACCCAACTTCAGGCAGATGAAGCTGGAGAACGTGTCCGTGGCGCTCGAGTTCCTGGAGCGGGAACACATCAAGCTGGTGTCCATAGGTGAGCGAGTGACGTCACACACGCGTCATCACACACAGGTCACACTGATGAGGATGATTATCCAACTACATGTCCCATCATGCAACATGATCAAAGAGAAGATCTCAGGTGTGTCTGGAGCTTCAGGTGTGAGCAGCTGATTGGCTCACTGTGTGTGTGATCATTTATACTGTAATAGTACTGCAGTATTGCAGCAGTACAGTGTTATCAGTCAAAGGGCTGTTCATCAATTCTACACTGCAAAAAGTCAGCTTTCAAAAACAAGAAAAAAGTA
>JBCAUF010000079.1:9198-23928 GCA_038406115.1 Haemulon aurolineatum | reverse complement strand
GTACATGTAAATATTGAAGTAAATAGTGAAAATAACTTCATTAATTAATAAATAACAATGCTAATAGTTATTAAATAATAACCATAATAATAATTTGACAAAAAAACAAACAAAAAAGAAAGAGAGAGAGAAAAGAAAAGAAAAAAAAGAAAGAGAAAAATTTGATCAGCAGGGTCTTGGCTCGTGGTCCCACATCCCTACCTCCCCCGAGCAACGTCCCACCCCACCCAGCCACTCCAGAACACCAGCAGCTGCAGCCTGCCTCCCCCGCCCCCCTTTTTTCCCCCCTCCTCCCTCTACTCCTTTCTTAATTTGTCTGTATTATGTGTGTGTAGTGCATTAAGAGCAGGTGGGTGATGATGCAGAATGTGTTGTTAGTTTTTGTTAAGATTTTGCGTGTCAAAGAGGGGGAGCAGGCCGTGTTGTAACATTAACTGCTAAAGCTTTTGCTGAGAAGTGTGACAGATCGCAAGCTACTAGGAAAGCTAAGCTAAATAAGACGGGTAATGTAAGAGGAGAATTGTGAGTGCTTATAATGCAAAGCAAAGACAAAGCAAAAGTTCGATGTGTTCTTGATGATCTTGTCAATTTATGTGATGAAGCCAACGGTTTTCATGATTCTTTGGTATTTTACCTGATGATGAAAAAGAAAAACACAACATATGGTACAAAGCAAAAATGATAACCTGATGATGAATGTATTTCTCATGTGAAAAATGGGTCTCATGGGCTGAATGAACATTAAAGGATGATGATGATGGTGTGAATCCAGAGGACGGTGTTTCAAATGTGGCGAGCAATCACTCTAGCAGAAAAAACTTTCTTCCTCTGCAAGAATTAAAGCAGAGGTTGAACGAGCTGAGTTGTTTGCTCGAGTGGCAGCTTTACAGAAGATGCATGCTTTGGAGGAACAAGAACAACAGCTTGAGCTGGAAGTGAAGCTAGCTGCATCTGCTGCTAAATTAGCAGTGCTACAGGCCTCTGACATTCAAAGTGTTTCCAGAGCGTCATCAAATACAATGAACTCCTCCCTGGACAAGCACAAAAAGGCAACAGCTTCTAACAAGCTCAACCCAATGGCAAAGGAGGCCAGTCAGCCATGCACAGCCCAATGCATGCATGGATGCATCCTCACATCCTCTGGAACCCATACTGTTAAACACTCAGTCACCGGATTGAAGGCAATTTGGAAACATCTTTGCCATACTGGAAAGGCAGAATGAAATAACATCAGCTCTGATAAAATATTTGATGAGGATCCTCTTCAATGCATTTCCTTTCAGTGAACATTTGAGCAAGGAGTGGAGGAGAAAGTCAGCAGAGGTGATTGGTTGTATTATCTTTAACAGTTCACCAGAGGGCAGCCAAGGGAACTGGTTCGGAGCTGCTAGTATAGGCTCCAGAGTATGGCTTCGCTCAAGCAGAAGAACTGCTTCAAGAACACTTTGGCAACGAGTTCAAGATCGCCACTGTGTATCTTGAAAAGGTTCGAGCTTGGCCTGCAATAAAAGTGGAGGATGTAAATGCATTACAAGAGTACTCTCTTTTTCTGCATTAATGTTATAATGTCATGGAGAAGCTGCAGTACATGAGAGAATTGGACATTCCAAGTACCATGAGAGCTGCCATATAAGCTGAGAGAGCAATGGAGGACTGTTGCACATGACATCCTGGAGGCATCTAAACATATAGCTGCTTTCAAAGATCTGGTTGCGTCCATTGAAAAACATCTCAGAATACTATCTGACCCTCTATTTTTAACAGAGAGTTAATAAAACCACAAGCAGCAGCAGAATTCAGGACAGGTTTTAGATTTGAATTGTTTTTATTCTCATTTCAACTTCAGGACTTCATTTCGAAATAAGATGACCGAAAGGGCAAAGACAGACAGGAAGGAGAAAGATAACAATGATTCAGAGTGGTCTCATGTTGGTATATAAAGGAGCCACACGGCTGTTATAATAGTTTGCATGATAAATGAAGCAGCGCTGCCTTTTAGTTCAAGATAGACTATCCAATATGACACTGTCTCGTTGCTCATTATGCAATAATTATTTAATCACGTTTACTATAGTGTTGAAAACACTTATGGAAAGAAACCTACAGCATCAGAAATGTTGAATAACTGAGTTCTTATTGAACATGACTGCCTGTATTTGGTCCAGTGAGTCTGGACTGCAACACTCCATCATTCCACAGAGTGGCGCTGCAGAGCAGAAATGTCCATTCACCTCTTCCTCTTCAGTCACGCTCTGACAGAGAATATTTCCACCTGCAGAGAAGAAGAGAGACAACAGAAGTCATGAATCAGTGTTGACAAGAGACTCCCTTCATCAGCTGTCAGTCAGTGATGCAGCACATGATCCAGTATAAAGACCATCAGGGACTTCAGTCCAGTTCACACCAGAAGTGGAGCGGCTGTGTAGCGTAGTCTGCCACCTTTCAGCTCTCATGACGTGATGTTGAATTGAGGGACCAGATCAGATTTGATGGTTTGACAGTTTGATGAATGAGGAGCTGTCAGCTGGGTTCATTTCCAGTAGACATGATCACAACTTCATCTTCATCACAGCAACACGTCATCTTCACGTGATGATCATCACGATCATGATCACAACCAGCTTAAGCGTATCTGATTGGCTCCTGAAGCCTGTAACCATTCTCCTCTCACAGCTTCACTGAGGAAAGCTGGAAATACTCGATCTTTGCTTTGATACTGTGTTTAGAACAATACTGCTGAAGCCAGCATGGACTGACTCCAACCCTCGACTGACCTCAGAGTGTCCAGTCTGCAGTTTGGACTCTCCAGAAGATCAGACAGCAGCTTCACATCTGAATCCTTCAGGTCGTCGTTTCCACCAAGCTTCAGCTCTCTCAGATGGGAGGGGTTGGACTTCAGAGCTGAGGCCAGAGAAGCACAGCTGATCTCTGACAAACTGCAGGAACACAAACTGAAGAAAGAATAAATGATGAAGATAAAAGTCAGTTTATAATCCAATCAGATGTGTTCAGGTTTTAAATGTGTAGCTCAACATTACTATGTCCTAATCAATGAGCTTTCTCTAAAATGAGTAGAGTGATTTTGTCATTGTGTTATTGTGGATCATCATAATGTCAGCCTTCTACTGACCTCAAAGTCTCCAGTCTGCAGTTTGGACTCTTCAGACCATCAGAAAGCAGCTTCACTCCTGAATCCTTCAGGTTGTTGTCACTCAGGTCCAGCTCTCTCAGATTGGAGGGGTTGGACTTCAGAGCTGAGACCAGGAGAGCACAGCTGATCTCTGACAAACTGCAGCGCCACAGTCTGAATAAAGAATAAATGATGCAAGTTTAGAAGAAAATGATCCTGATTGACACACAGATTACAATAGCGGAGGTTGGGAATGTAGAGGCTTAGGAAAAGGAGACTCCAAACACCTAAATATGTAGAGACTTCACCTCTTTCACATTGACAGCTCCAACAATAGCTCCATCTTGACAAATTCAAGTCATATTCATATTCATATTCATTCAAGCCACAAACGATTTAAGATTCAATTCAAGATCCCAAAGTTTCCAATGATGCCAAAATGTGTCAGGATGTATTTAAACAAATGTGGGAAAAAGACATTTACAATATTTCTTTCAGGAATAGTGGAGTCATCAAACCAAAGCATGTTCAATTTAAATTGTCAGTATAAGCATTATATACATGTAGTGTAGCTTCATAAAGAAAAACAGGAAGCGAATACTTAATATATTTTTTGTTGTGTGATAGCTTAAATGAAAATGTTCATTCATTAAATTAAATAATAAAATCATAGGGTAAAAAAATATTAACATTAGGATAAAATAAGAAATCAAGATTTTAAGAGGTTCAGAGTGATTTATTTAGAATAGACTTATACCAAAGTTTAAACGTGGAGCTCAACATTCTGCAGTAAAAGGACTAAACCACTGAAGAATTACTTAAGAATCAAGATACTGAACATTTAAACAACTCCAACATCATATTCATCTCAGCACAGAATTAAAATAAAAAATGGAGTCTGACCTCAGAGTCTCCAGTCTGCAGTTTGGACTCTTCAGAAAATCACACAGCAGCATCACTACTGAATCCTGCAGGTTGTTGTAGCTCAGGTCCAGATATCTCAGATGGGAGGGGTTGGACTTCAGAGCTGAGGCTGGAAAAGCACAGCTGATCTCTGACAACATGCAGAGAATCAATCTGAATGAAAGAATAAATGATATAAATAAAAATCAATTAATAGTTCAATCATTATTGCTTATTTTATCAGATATTTCTTAAGTTAGTCTTAGTCTTGTGTCAAATGCACTTAGTCAAGTTTTAGTTTAAGTGTTTTAGTTTAGAACACCAGAACTATTTCAGTCTAGTTTTGGTCAATGAAAACTGATGGAACTTAAGTCTAAAAATCTAAAGTAAAATGCTCCTGCTCCCCTTCCTTTGCCTCATCATAACCGATACCATCTTGCAGATGAAGAACTGACTGAAAACCACCTGCCAACAACCCCACACCTAACACGGGCACTGTCTGGATTACATCATTGTCCATCGAGTGGAAAAATGGGATGTTCTTTCCACCCAGGTCTGAATGTTGGACTGATCATCTTATGTTCTCATCCAAACTCTTCATGGATACTCAACCCATCCTTTGGAAGCACTTGGTCTGTCAAGGAAACATCACCAGGACTGGTTTTGAACAACTTTTCACTCCTGCATACAAAACGTAAAGCCTGCAAAGCTCTCCTCAGTTCCCAGATATTATAAACTGTTTTTGGTGATGCTACACAGCAGCAAACATGGCCCTGTCACACCTTTATTGAGACGTGATCATTGACGGACAGGGCGGTCTGACATTTTGGCAGATGTCAGAGGGGCCAGTGTGACATGGTCCTCATCACCGTGAGGCTCCCACATTGTTATATGTGGGCCACCTTCGAACACTTTTATCTGTGCAGCATGCAGATAGTATCATTTTACTAATTCCCAACAGTGGTGAACCCACAAGTCTGAAAACACTTCTTATAACACATGTAACTCATATCACATTACAGTCATTACATTCAACTTTTACATCGGTCCACATTGCTTTGTAGCCAGATTTATTATTAGTATGTTAAAAAAATGTGCATTTCAAATAAAAACAAATCTAGCTGTATTTTTTTTATTTGATTCTTTGCAAATGTAAAAATGAAGCAATGCCTTCTGGGAATTTCAAGGCAGAATCGAGTAAATTGCGTCTGTGAGTTTGGGATGATAACTGCATGACGGTAAGACGTCTTTTTATTATGGAGCGGCTGGCTCTAATGTCTCATGTTTTATTGGGGCTGTGCACGGATACATCCATGTGTTGGTGCAGTTGTTTAAAGCATGGGAGTTCAAAGTCACTATCTCTAGGGCTATTAAAAGTGCTCTTCTTTCTGTGCATCAAAAGTTGTATCTGTGCACGCCCACGTGGGCCGCAGGCGGGTGTAAATGCCAGGGCTGTTTGTTTTTTTTGTTTTTTTTAATCCCAGTCCGTCACTGGACGTGGTGCTGTGAGGTTTGCAAATGCCCATTTTCAAAAGCTCTGATGAAAGACCTATATTGTGAAAATACACTGAAATTACAGTAACAGACACCAAAGAAATATTACTTAAGCAAGTAAACTTCAATTTAAAACA
Organism: Haemulon aurolineatum; assembly: GCA_038406115.1. Classification (NCBI taxonomy): domain Eukaryota; kingdom Metazoa; phylum Chordata; class Actinopteri; order Lutjaniformes; family Haemulidae; genus Haemulon; species Haemulon aurolineatum. Next base: position 18,264 of record JBCAUF010000079.1, on the reverse strand, counting down.
TATTTGTTCAGAGGATCTACTGTGTACAGATGTGACCATTTACCAAAAATTACAAACATTAATGTACTTAGATGATTAACAGTGTAAATTTTGACAACTGACCAACAGACCTACAATTTGAATAAAGAGGCAGTGAACTGACCTCAGAGTCTCCAGTCTGCAGTGTGGACTTTCCAGAAAATCACACAGTTTCCTCAGTCCTGATTCCTGTATGAAGTTTTGACTCAGGTCCAGCTCTCTCAGATGGGAAGGGTTGGACTTCAGAGCTGAGGCCAGAGGACCACAGCTGATCTCTGTCACACCAGTGGAAGTCAGTCTGAATAAAGAAAAAATCATGTAACTTCAAAACTGTAAAAACAAGTGAAAAAGAACTCTCATTAATATTGATGAAAACGTGCTGCGACTTGACTAAAAATGTAGCGACTTCTCAAACTCTGCAGCTCCACCAGCGGCTCCATCCACAAACTCATGTTGTTCACACAAACACAAATGAAAACCCACAGAAACTGATTTTAGATTCAACTCAAGATCCCAAAGATGACAAAAATGAGAGGATGATTTTGGAATAGTGGAGTCATAAAATTAAAGTTTCTTCAGTTTAAACTATTTGCTCAATATTAACGTCCTAGTTCTTCTAACTTTCACACTATGTTAACACCAACAGTGTTAAAAATGGAGTCTGACCTCAGAGTCTTCAGTCCACAGTTTGGACTCTTCAGAAAATCAGACAGCAGCTTCACTCCTGAATCCTGCAGCTGATTGTGACTCAGGTCCAGTTCTCTCAGATAGGAAGGGTTGGACTTCAGAGCTGAGGCCAGAAAAGCACAGCTGATCTCTGACAAAACGCCCATATTTAATCTAAAAAAGAAGAAAGTTGTCTGTTGATCACAGGTTGTTTCATACTCCTCTCCTCCTGTCCACATTTCAAAATGTCTGAGGGGAAGACTGCCTGAGTAAATGAATGGCATAAAAGTCTGTAAAAGGCTATAAATGTAGCCATCTACAGATATCATCCAAATTTCACCCTAACATGCACACACCTATTCATCTCAACACAAATGAACATGGATCACTATCAATGATCTGACATTAATTAGTTCAGAGGATCTTCTGTATACACGTGACCATTTCCTTAAAATGATAAACATGAATTAACGGCAACGTCTAACAGCAGACATTTTCTTACCTTTCTTTAAGAGACTAAATTTAGTTAAAGACACATGAGACTGTGATCACAATTTACAAGTTAATGGATGTGATGTTTGAACATAAAAACCTCTACAGAGATCTACAATAGTAGGGGAGAGTCAGTGAACTGACCTCAGAGTCTCCAGTCTGCAGTTTGGACTCTTCAGACCATCAGACAGCAGCTTCACTCCTGAATCCTTCAGGTTCTGGTTTCCAGTCAGCTCCAGCTCTCTCAGATGGGAGGGGTTGGACCTCAGAGCTGAGGCCAGTAAAGCACAGCTGATCTCTGACAAATTGCAGTGACCCAATCTGAACAAAGAATAAATGACTGATAATAACTTTATAAGACAATATTCCTCTTTGAAATCATTCATGTTTAATCATCTGTTCAGAGCTTAAGAATGGAATGAAGAAGAATGAACTCAAAACTATACAATCCAAAAAGTGACAAATAGCTTTCTCATGAATGTTAATGTCAATATGCGGTTCTCTACGTCTACGTTTGTATTATCATTTGCAAAATAACATAAAATATGTTATGTTGAATGTGAATGTTCCAGTGTGGGATTTTCTCGTTACATTAAGGTTTTAAAAGTGTAGTTAATAATTTATCTGAACAGAAAAAACAAAATTCAGTATAATATCAGCCTACAGTTTAGTGTGACCACTTAATATGTGACACATAATATTAATCTCAGCATACAAGGGAAAAAAATATGTCTGACCCCAGAGTCTTCAGTCTGCAGTTTGGACTCTTCAGAAAATCACACAGCAGCTTCACTCCTGAATCATACAGGTTGTTTCCCCACAGCTGCAGCTCTCTCAGATGGGAGGGGTTGGACTTCAGAGCTTTGACCAGAGAAGCACAGCTGATCGCTGACAACTTGCAGTTCCTTAATCTGAATAAAGAATAAATTATGTTGATTAAAAGCCATTAATAATCCATTTAGATGTGTTCAGTTTGCAGCTCAACATCTATGTCCTAGTGTTCATTTCATCAGCTATTTCTTTAGTTAGTCTCAGTCCTCTGACAAATACCCTTAGTTTTTATCATTAGTCAACCTCATGACTTTTTAGTTCTAATTGACTAAAGGTATGGGCATTTTAGTCTTATTATACCTGCTTTCTTCTAGTTTTAGTCAATGAAATCTGTTGACATTTTAGGCTTTTTAGTCATCCAATTACATTGAACATTTCAGTCAATCTAATCTAGTCAAAATCATTATTTTTTTGTTATTAAGTCAGACTTCCTTACCTTATTATCTGACGAAAATCACTGGTTGAATGATTAAGAATGCAGCTCAAATTAAGGAATACATACACTCCAATGTATAACTATGACTCACTTCAGCAGAGTATCCTGCCCATACCTTCTGTCTAACACTACTTCTTACACAGTGAGATGATCTGCTTTTCAGCGCTTATGCATGAGGAGGGCCATAAACCACATTGTCATTATCACTTTGTTGCTTTGCGGGAAAAGAGTCAAATCTATTTGCCACACAAGAAAATGTGTTTGACCCATTTATAAAACAACATTAGCTGAGCCTTTCTCCTGCTCCAAGCCTGTCTCAATGGTCAGGGTAAAAGGGTTAGTTGTTTTCTTCTCCTGCAAACCTGCTGCTGTCCTAAAGCATGAGTAGAGACGGATGGAAAGGGCAGAATAACTCACAGAGCCACAATGGTGTGAACAGTAAAGTAGAAATTAATTAATTATTAAATCAAATCAATAAACATTTCTTCTGTCTGAGCCACATTTATTTGGAGGAAAGACTGAACACACCAGACATCCATGATTGCTCTCACAGTCATTCCTACAACCTCAATCCTAAAAGGTTGTGAACTGACCTTAGAGTCTCCAGTCTGCAGTTTGGGCTTTTCAGGAAATCACACAGCAGCTTCACGTCTGAGTCCCACAGCGTGTTGCTGTCGTTCAGGTCCAGCTCTCTCACATGGGAGGGGTTGGACTTCAGAGCTGAGACCAGAGAAGCACAGCTAATCGCTGACAACCTGCAGTGCCTCAATCTGAATAAAAAACAAATGATGTAACTTTAGAAGGAAATGTTCAGTGGCGTCTCGACAAATCAAAGCTTTCACTGTCAAGACTTTTGTTAAGAGTTTATTATCGTTTGTGGGCCTAATTAATCTTTCAAGGGTTTCTGTGCCTATACATTTTATTTTGAATAGCCGTAGCTTATATCCAGACCGTAGACAGGAACGCACGAGGAGCTGCTAACTTGAATCTAGCCTGCTAACAATGTCTAAATTATAAAATGTGTGTTGTTTGTTCACTACCACACTGTTCTTTTGTACTAAAATTGGTGGTTTAAGTAGTCATCCTAAAAGTGCTACCTAGCACACTCGGCTAACGTTTGGCTAGCTCCCGTTAGCATTGTCAGCTATCAATGTTAGCCGAGACAAATAGTCGTAGTAGTGGTGATGATGATGATGATGATGAATTTTATTTAAAAGCGCTTTTGTGGGTACTCAAGGACACTGTACATCAAATAAGCAAAACAGTATGAAAACGGTACACTAAAAAATACAACAGACTAAGCTAAACATTAAAAGCAATTTTAAAGGTGCGTTTTTGTGAGAGATTTGGGGAGGGAATTCCAGGGGGAGGGTGCAGCGACAGAGAAGGCTCTGTCTCCCCAGGTTCGGTGCTTGGTCCGGGGTGGTGGGGTCAGAAGGTCTGCATCGGAGGAACAAAGGCAGCGGGATGGATGGTGGCGGTGGAGCAGGTCAGTGAGGTAGGAAGGGGCCTGATTGTGGAGGGTTTTGTGTGTGAGGAGCAGGATTTTGAACAGAATGCGCTGTGGAACTGGGAGGCAGTGGAGGTTCTGGACCCTAACCCTGGAGTAATGTGGTCTCGGGTGCGGGTGCGGGTGAGCAGACGTGCAGCAGAGTTTTGGATGTACTGTAGTTTATTTAGAGTTTTGGTTGGAGTGCCGCAGAGGATGCTGTTGCAGTAGTCAATTCTGGAGGTGATGAAGGCGTGAATGAGGATTTCGGCAGCAGAGAAGGAGAGTGATGGGCGGAGTCGGGCAATGTTTTTGAGATGAAAGAAGGCGGTTCTGGTGATTTGGCTTATGTGATGTTCAAAGGAGAGGTTATTGTCAAAGATGACTCTAAGGTTGGGACTGTGGGCGGATGGAGACAGGGTGGAGTTGTCAATGGCGAGGCGGAAACTGTCTGTGGTTTTGGTGAGGGGTTTGGGTTAGGGTTAGGGGTGATGATGAGGTCAGATTTGTCACAGTTGAGTTTGAGGAAGTTGGTGTGCATCCAAGATCTGATGTCGTTCAGGCAGTTGGAGAGAGAGGAGTGAGTGGCGGAGGTGATGGATTTGGTAGAGATATATACATCTGGACATCATCGGCATAAAAGTGGAGGTGGAGATCATGGTGGCAAATGATGTTGCCAAGGGGGAGCAGGTACAGTATGAAGAGGAGAGGACCAAGCACCGAACCCTGGGGGACACCTTGAGACAGAGGAACGGTGGAGGAGGTACAGTTGTTGATGTGGATGAACTGTTGTCGGTCTGTGAGGTATGATTTAAGCCAGGAGAGTGCAGTGCCAGTGATGCTGAGGGAGGACTTGAGTTGGGAGAGGAGAATGGTGTGGTTGATGGTGTCAAAAGCTGCAGTCAGGTCCAGAAGGATGAGGATAGTGAGGTGGCTGGAGTCTGGAGAGGAGGATGTTGTTGGTGACTTTCAGGAGGGCTGTTTCTGTGTTGTGTTGGGAGCGGAAACCGGATGGAAATGGTTCAAACAGATTATTTGAGCAGATGTGGGCTTTGAGTTGTGTGGCAACAATATGTTCGAGTATTTTAGACAGAAAGGGGAGCTTGGAGATGGGCCCAAAGTTTGACATGTCAAGGTTGAGCCCAGGTTTTTTAAGAACGGGGGTGACAGCAGCCAGTTTGAGTGGACAGGGGACTGAGCCAGATCTGAGGGAGGAGTTGATGATTTCAGTGATGAGTGTGGAGATGGCTGGTAGAGAGTCCTTGATGAGGTGAGATGGGATGGGATCCAGGACACAAGTAGATGTTTTCATGCCTGTCATTATTTTGGGCAAGTCCCCTGGTGACAGGGGGGAGAACTGAGACAGAGGTTGAGAGGTGAGGGGGGGAGAAGCAGATGAGAGAGTGGGATTGCAGGCCATGGACGCAGGAGAGGAGCACAGGTTGTTGTAAATGGTGTCAATTTTGGTTTGAAAGAATGAGAGAAAGGAGTTGCATTTGTCAGTGGTGAACGAGTTGGAGGTGCTGTCACAGGGCTTAAGGAGTATATTTACTGTTGAAAACAGAGCCTTAGGGTTGTTGGAGCCAGACTGTATGAGATGAGAGTAGTAGTTGGAGCGGGTGGTATTGTGTGCATCCTTGTACTGCTGGAGGTAATATGTGAAAGTTTGGAGGTGATCAGTTAAACCAGTTTTCTTGTGAAGTCTTTCGAGCTGCCGTTTGCGTGATTTCATTTTGTGCAGTTCAGGGGTGTACCGGGGGGCAGAGTGGGTGAACAAGACAGTTTTGGTTTTGATGGGGGCCAGCTGATTGAGACAGGAGGAAAGTGTGTCATTGTAGAATTGGGTGAGGTCAGAGGGATTATCAGTAGAGGATGGGGGGGAGGCAGATATTTTACTGGCAAGAGAGGTGGACAGCGCTGAAGGGGAGATGGACTTGAGGTTTCTAAAGGATATTGTCCGTTTATCCTTGGTGGCGGGAATAAGGATGTCAATGTCAATGATGATTGTCAGGTGATCGGAGATGTTGAGGTTGAAGCTGTTGAGGTGATGTACAGTAAGACCAGTGGAGCAGACAGGATCCAGGATGTGCCCACGGCTTTGGGTGGGAAGGTCGACTTGTTGAGTGAAGTTGAAGCAGTGTAATAGTTCCAGGAATTTGGCTTGGGAGGGCAGTAGATGATGGCAGTGACCAAAGGAGTGGGACCAGAGAGTTTGAAAGTGAGATATTCAAAGGAGAGAGCAACAGGGATGGAGATGGTGGATGTTTTGATGTCCTTCCTGTAAATTGCTGCAAGTTTCAGGTGACACTGCTGCGTGGTAGGTTGTGAGGACTGGACTAGGGGGTAGGGATTTGATAGGTGCACGTGTCATTTGGTGTGATGACGTAACAAAGAAGTTGCGGTGCGTGAGCAGGACCAGATGGATGGGATAGAGTTAGGAGTAGAGAAGTTGTAGTTGAACATACGACCAGAACTTCTGTGTGGAGGACGGCAGAGTAGTCCAGTTTCACGGAGGATGTCAATGCAGTCCGGGTGCAGGTGGTTGTTGAGAGAGTGGAGGTCGGAGGCGGAGTACAGCGGTGGCATGGTCAAGGAGTGGAGTATCCACAGCATAACCGCAGCAAGTAAACTGTAGTCCAACGATGAGGAGAGGGGACGCCGGCCTGCTTACCCAGCGGTCCCGGTGAAGAGAGGAGGTTGTCAGCCCAAAGCGGTAGTGGCCAGCGGAGGACACCAGCCGGAGCCCGACGGGACTGACCACACCGGGACAGAAAGATCCCAGGAGGACGGGCAGATGGACTCGAGCTGGCAGAGAAAGTAGCGGGGAGAGAGACCGCAGGCGGGGGACGAAGCTGAGGCAAAAATAGTCCAGGGAATCCCGAGGCTAGTAGGAGCTAACAGGACGGGGGTCTTCACAACAGGTGAGAAGCCGGTGTGAGACAACAGTGAACTAGTTAGCTCTGAGAGTTAGGAGCATAGGAGTTGACCAGGCTATCAGCTTGAGAGGACTATTAAGTGCGGTTGGGGTCGGTCGAGAGACAAAAACGTTACTGGATTGTGTAGTCAGAGACAGAGCGCCTGCCAAGATGCGCCAGCGTCCGCCATCTTGAAATTCAAAGTATTTAATTGTTTGGGTCTGCTGTGTTGTATGGAGATCGACATTGCTATTATTTGTAAAAGCATATTTTATTTATTTATTTATTCATATACATATATATATAAGGCATTTTGTCTGCTTATTTTAGGAGTTAGAGATTCATTGATATTATTACAGGTAACATTGTTGTGTCTGTTTTGATTGTTTCAGGGTTATGACCTGTGGTCCTTTTGATATGAAAATAAAAAGAAGACGAAGGACAAACAGAAGTTATAGCATTTGTGTGCTGCCTTTCAAGCCTGTTCGGAGGGCTAAACAGTGAATATCCAAACATTCACATATTAATTTCAGCATGTAGGTAAAAAATTGAGTCTGACCTCAGAGTCTCCAGTCTGCAGTTTGGACTCTGCAGAAAGTCACACAGCAGCTTCACTCCTGAATACTGCAGCCTGTTTTCACTCAGGTCCAGCTCTCTCAGATGGAAGGGGTTGGACTTCAGAGCTGAGGCCAGAGAAGCACAGCTGATCTCTGACAAACTGCAGTTCACCAATCTGAATAAAAAATAAATGATTAGAAATGAAAAATCTACTTCTTAGATGAGTTCAGGTTTAACATTGTTCTACCACATCAATGGACTGAACCATTTAAAAAAAAACAGACTTTCACAATAAATACTGAGTGTGGATCAGTATAATATCAGCCTTCTGTCCGCAGGTTAGTGTCACTACAACTTTCACATCATATTCATCTCAGCACAGAAGAAGAGTCTGACCTCAGAATCTCCAGTCTGCAGTTCTGCAGAAAATCACACAGCAGCTTCACTCCTGAATCATGTAGATTATTGACACTCAGCTGCAGCTCTCTCAGGTGGGAGGGGTTGGACCTCAGAGCGGAGGCCAGAGAAGCACAGCTGATCTCTGACAAACTGCAGTCATTCAAACTGAAATGACACGGGCATTGACTATGAGTGGATATTGGCAGGGAGATCTCATCAAGGCAGGACTCATGTCATACATGTGAATTTTTGAGCAGTCACCATGTACAGCTGAGTTTCAGCAACTTCTAGTTTTATGGCAAAACATCATCATGGGTGCAAATGGGTCACTTGTGTGATTCGTGTAAATCCACAATAAAAAATATAGTGGGTGGGGGCTGATGCGATGCAACGCAAGGCAGAAAACATGGGTGAAAACAAGTGGATGAAACAACGGCTAACATTAATCTCCTAAAAAGAGTTTAACCAGTCAGCGGTAAACCTCTAAAAACCTGTGGATTAAGTTACTTGGCTTGTCTCTAGTGGGATGACGATGGAGTCGGCCCCGGGCGATCAGTTCAGTTGACCGGCTACTGCCTCTGAGATGAGTCGGTAACATGGATGTAGCCTACTAGCCCCTGATCGCTGCTCCCTCTGCATTTCTCCCAAAACATACATCGGAGCAAATTTCCTAACAGGCGATATCTGGATAAACTGACCACAGACTGGGGATTTAACACTGACTTTCTCACATGAAAACATATTAAAACTTTAATCAGCCAGCGGACTTTTCCCGTCCTCACGCTTGACTGGTCGCACAGTGAGCGTACCTCTCTCGCTCTCTTCACGCCGATCACCGTTATTTTGATGATGGAATAATGTGTTTGGTTATGTAGCCTACTTGTGTTGTGTTTTTAAAATATAACCATGTTATTTTCTCCACACTTGTGTGTGTTCATCTCTCTCGTGTGCAGACGCAACTGACAAATATTTATAGACGGACAGCAACAACTTAATTAAGCATCATTTAATTATTTTATTTTGAAAATTGACCGGATTCTCTCGCCTTTTCTGTGCCCGACTTCGTGTCTGATAGATCTGGTCTATCCAGCCTCAACAATTGATTTTCAAAACCACTTTTTTACAAGGTTCATCTGATGGACATCTAGGGACAGATACACTAAGGTTTGCACAGCTTTTGCTTATGCTAAACCTGCTCAGGCTGAGCAATCTGCCCCTCTGTTTGTTTTTGAAGACCCTCACATGTTTCAAAACCAAACACA
>JBCAUF010000072.1:22609110-22620885 GCA_038406115.1 Haemulon aurolineatum | reverse complement strand
AACTGATGAAGCCTCTTGGATGAGAGGTGAAACGTCTTCCTAGACAAATAACCAAGTCCAGTTGCTTTGATTTAATGTCCTTTGAGATACAGGATGTATTCCACAGAGCCGGCGCCCACTCCAGCTCTAGACTCTGCTGAATATCCTGTGAAGAGGCTGACACAATTGGACAGCATAGTTTTTAGGCAGCCTTGGACACATCATCTTGGCCAGCTGCCTTCCCAGAGCAAAGTCGCCCCCGTCTCTGTAATAAACAAGGGTGGAGCAACAGGTTTGTGAAGGGGAGTAGCTGCAGTAGTGGAGATGTGCCCATATGTAGGAGGAGAAGGATGAGCTGTGGTGGAGAAACACACTTGTGAAGGAGAGGAAGGAGCCACAGTGGAGATGTCCACATGTTGTTGAAGAGAAGGAGGAGCTGTGACGGAGAAAAACATTTGTAGGTGAGAAGAAGGAGCCACGATGGAGATGCCCACATGTTGAGGAGGAGAAGCAGGAGTGGTTTTGGATGGGGCCTCAGTGTCAAACCTGTTGAGGAACTGAGCGAGTTCATCAGCTCTTTCCACATCACCCACTCTTGGCTGTGTTTTCTTTTTGTTATAGCCAGAGATAGTATTGATTCCTTTTCACACCTAACAGATGTTGTGATGTAAATTCTTCTCTATCTTCTTTTTGTATTCCACCTTTGCCATCTTCAATCTCTCCTTAAGCTCATGTTGCACCTGTTTGATCCGTTCATTGTCACAGTCTCTATAAGCTTCCTTTTTCTGGTTGAGGACTGCCTTTATGTCACTTGTGATCCAGGTTTTGTAATTAAGGAAACAGCGGGCAGTCTTTGTACATGGGTATGACTGTGTCTCTACAGAGGTTGATGTACTCAAACAATCAGCCTGTCTAACAATGTCCATACTATTCTCATCTGTTTCCAGAAGCACATCCCAATCTGTGCATTCAATTATTTAAAGCCTCACTAGCCTCAGGTGTCCATTTCCTTACATTGAGTGTAGTTATAGGGTCCCTCTGCACACAGGGTTTCTTAACTGGTCTGAAGAACAATCAAGTCGTGATCTGACCTACCCAGTGTTGGTAAGGCAGTATCTCTCTAGGTTTTGTTGTGTAAATCCAGTCAGGTGGGAGGAGAGGTTAACATGGTTGCAGTCTCCTGATATTATTACAAGTGCCTCAGGATGTTTCGTCCACATCCTAGTAACAATTCCATGCAGTATTTCACTTAGAACATTAGCCGTTGCCTTGGGACGGATATACAAAAGCATTGTTATTATCTGCCCAAATTCTCTTGGTACACAGCCAATAATTCAATATCTGGACAACACATCTTCTCCTTGACTGTAATGTGTGCAGGATCACACCATCACTGGTTCACAAATAAGGCCAGTCCTCCTTCTTTCTTGCTACTAGCCTTAACCTCTCTGTTTGACCATATTAGAATTAAGCCAGGTATACATACATCAGGCTGCATTCATGGTACACTTTCTGAGTCTTCAGCAATATCTCCAGCTCATCACTTTTGTTGGCCAGTGTGTTGATATTCCACATGATGACTGATGGAAGAACAGACTTGTATCTCCATTTCCATGCCTTTAACTCTGCACCAGCATGGCAACCACGAAAACTCCTGGGTGGAATCAGGTGATATACTCCAGATTTGCTCAATTTCTATGAAAAAAGCTCTTCTCTTGAATTAACTCTTCTCCCCACAGAGATATCCATGAGTATCTCTAAATAAATACAATACAAATAGGGGTGCGCGGTATACACGGTATTACCGTAGAAACGGTGGAAATTTGGCGACGGTAGAGATTTGTCCTCTACCGTCCTATCGTCGATGACGTCATCACGCCGTCTGAATGTGCTCAGTGCGGCTCCAGTCGAGCTCACGGTCCGTTTATATGAACGCGGTCGGACCTCGCGCCGCTGTTCTAGAACGACCTGGGGCCTCATGTACAAAGACTTGTGTGGATTTCACACTGAAACTTGGGGTACGCTAAAACCCAGACACTGTCGTACGCACAAATAAATTCAGATGTATCAAAGTGTGCATATGCATGGATCCAAGCACGTTTCTTTTGTACATCCCAATCGACGTGGAGTTGAGCGTCCTCCCTGTCCACGCTCCAATTTAAATATGCAAATCAAATTAAATAGGCACTGAACCGGAGATTCCCCTCTCTGTCCGTCCGATCCTTCGACATGAACAAAGCAAAGAAAATAAATTTTTACCAAGTCTGAGCTACAGATACTAGTAAATGAAGTGGAGACGCACAGGGATGTTCTTCTGGTACTCTCAACTAGGGGTGGGTATTGGCAAGGACCTCACGATACGATACCTATCACGATACTTTAGTCACGATACGATACATATCACGATATTGCGATATCCACATTTTGCGATACATTGCAATATTCTACATAGTTAACTGAAAAATTAAAAATGTGTTATGCATCTTACAATCCGAGTTGTATGTACATCAGATGACAGTGATAATTCATGTGACAAACTGAGTCAAAGCAATGTAACTCATGAAGGTTGAATACAATACACCACATAAATGAACCACACTATCAATGAATGCAGAAGTGCGCCGCGGCTGACAGTGTGTGACATCTCCAACTTTACGCACGTGTTTATTGACATAAATACTGAACACAGGGAGATGATCAGGAGCTTACGGCACACTGTGCCAGCCTCTAGCCTGTTCCCAACCACGCTGTTAGTAAGAATGAATGAGTCATGGGTTGAATGAGGCCACCTAGTCACGATCTTATTTAGCTGTATTCGCAAATCACATGATTTGAACATTGATAGAATGAAAATGTTTCCTTCTACTAAAAACAAATTCATCCTGTGATGGCGCTTTTACAGCAATGTGTGTGCAGTCAGTAGCTCCGATTACATTGGGGAAACAGGCTCTCGCTGCCCCTGTTGCCAGGAACCCCAGCGTGGTCAGCACCTGTATGGGCACAGACAACCCTGGCTCATCGCCGTGTTGCGCTCAGGCACCGGCCACTACTCTGTGCACAACTCTCGTAACACTGGCCTTTGTAAACGAAATCGGCGCATGAGCCAATTATCATCATTTGCAAGTAAATCCTCGTGTTCCAGAAATACTCGTTCACCTCGGATTGCACCATTTGCAAGGTCTTCTAACAACGCTAATCATAAATCAAGTCACTGTTTGGTCACGATGATGCTCAAGCCACCCTACAAACCAAACAACATCCCAGAGCAATGAGTGCCGCAAACGAGGTGGGTGCTAGTATTTATGAACAGTTTAGACAGGCTCTTGAGCAGTGGTTCCTTTTAGCTTCCGTGAAATGAGAATCAGTTTTTGGGTGAGGAATGTCAGTTTGTCAGCCCATGACATACAGGGAGGGCTGGTCGCCTCCTACAAGAGAAGATATTCTTTTATTGTCCCACAACAGGGAAATTCACAATTCACAACATTTGCATCATTCAAGGCTAGCCAATGGGCTGGCATTAAAATGCTTTTGTTGAGGGCACCACAAGGAGTGTTGCCTATAGTGAGATATCAAACTCATGCAATGAAAGAGAACGCCAAATAAAGAATTGCCTAAATCCATAGTGCACAACTTGCCCCCTGTAATCTTGTTTTTGCACACCTCTAGTGTTTCAACTTCTTACCTTGCTCTAATGATGTACCAGCGTACACCAGGAAAAGTGACATCACTGCATGATGTGGGTACTTGAGGGTGGGGGAAATATTAGATTCTTAGCTGCATCTTGATGTGTATGTTAGCAAGCATCGATTCACAAATGTTAAGAACAATTTTTCTAACTGTTAGTAACTAATTGATTGCTGACAGAGGAAAAGAGGCAGAAATCAAAAGGGAGCTTATCCACCGGTCTACAGCACACACACACACACTACAGTTTTCTTGTAGTCCTCACAAAATCACAAAAGTAATCTTCACAAAATGCAGCAGTTGCTAGCATGTTTATGTTTAATGTCTATCATTACCTTTGAGATATGAACGTAAAGTATATTGTGAACCCTCTATGACCAGTGTCGAAGGTTGACATTAAGGGAGTTTAGCGGAGATCAGTTCTAACAAACAAGACCGACCAACCTACACTGCATCATTTAACAACTAGAATTGCATCGAATTGTGAGGTGCCTAAAGATCCCCACCCCTAGCAAATACAGGTGCAACAATAACTGACCCATCCCAACCACACCAATAGGTGATGCTGGCTGTGGTCAGTTGACACAGGACCTAGATTTTACTGACAATGCAGTAAATATAGTCCTTTTGTGAAATCAACACACATTTTCACCATGTTTAACTGTTACCCACCAGTTTCTTAAATGTGGAATGAATGGTTTGTTTTTCCCTCATGTTCCCATTGTAGAAGGCAATTTCTTCACTAGGGAGAAGGAAAAACATGTCAATATGGTGCATGAAGGAGCTGTGCATTAATAGCTTGGGGGGTTTGTGGTATACTAACCTATTGGTGATGAGGCGAGAGTTGACGTAGCGGTACTCTCCCTCATAGCGCTGTTCTGTGACTGTCATCTTTCCAATAGGCCTCCTCAGTCTGGTCAGGAACAGACCTGAGATCAGCAGGTAGGCCATCATGATGGCTGGGCCCTAAGTAGGGGAGGGGAGTTTCGCACTTAGACCGACACGCAATATATTTCATACATTTCTCATCTTCACAGCTACAGTAGTTGGATTATGACATGTGTGTAAAATATTCCAGATAACCATCTCCAAAGTCAAGGCTATAATCCAAAGGTGACCAAGGTTTTTCCATCAGAGCCCCTCGACTTTGGAATGGTTTACCTGAGGAGATAAGGCTTGCAGATTGAGTAACTTCTTTTAAATCACCTTTTAGAGGCCCGTGTCTTAAAAATAATTCAGTGCTCCTTCTCATAAGATTGATATATTCAGTGACGAATCCGCTTATTTCCTTGTAACGAGGGCGGTCCGACATTTTTTGCGAGTGCAAAATGCTGCCCTCATAAACTCAGGCAGATGAGGTGGCCACATGGATGTGGAAAACATGAATTGGTTTGACTGGACAAGATCCAAAACATAACCTCCCAATTAATGCAATGGTAAAAATACATGTTATAATACAGTATGACAGCTAAAAAGTATGTAGAGAACATGTATTGTCATGTGTTACTCTGGTCCATATTTATGTTGATATGGTATACTGTATGCATTTATTGTATTTCCATTGACAAAAAACCCAGAACTTATAATGAATAACTTGCTTACCTGAGCACCAATGGCACTTGTCAGCTTGAAGATGTATAGTCCAATATCCAAAAGTGGCTGCAGAACAAAGGACAGGAAGATTTACAAATAATAAGACCTCCTGAAGAATTCTTAAGAATGGAACTGTTCAAACTCAGTTTGGTGTACATTGGTCATAATACTTATTATCTGGCAATTATGCTTGACACTTGTTCTTATCAGTGGAGAACAAAGCGAATCAGGTAGCTCAGCTCCTGGCAGAATCCTAGCAGTTTATTGCTTTGCCCTACACTCATGATGGCTACACTGTGATTTCCCCAAAGTTTTGTACCTTGCTGAGGTTGGAGTAAAGTTCCACCACACTGTTGCAGAATTTCTCCACATCCTGTGTCAGAAGCTGGTCTGCATTGGCTATGCGGTTATCCAGGTTTCCCATTTTGTAGTAGGTGAAACCTCTGAAGAGCCACAAAATAGAGTGAAGATTCAAAGAATCATACAGAACACATGGTTCTACACAATTCTACTTATGACTGGACAGCAAGAGAACCACATCATTTCATATAATTTCAGGTGCGTATCACAGATTCTGCAAAAGTCATTCAAGTTTTTTTCAAATATATATATATTTTTTACAGTTTCTTTAAACTGATACTCAGTTTACTAATGGGTCAATGCTTGCATATTTTCGTGTCCAAGTCCATTATTCTTCTTATCATTTTTACAAAGAATTTAATCTATTGATACCATCTATCACTTTATTCTATAAAACCTACTTATTTTCATACATTTTTCAGTAAATTCAAATAATTATATTCTTTTATGTTTTGGCTTCTCAAACCCATAAGATGTCAGGTGGTGCAACTGTCAGACTAAGAAAACTATTATAAATGCTATTTTAATAATGATAAATGCTCTTACCATACACGCACAACCATAAACACTAGACTTTTATTTTAGAATGAAGAGAGAATAGCTGTAAACAAGATGTTGCATCAGCCAGAGGATTCCAAGTGACCCTTGAGACAAAGCTAAAAGGTTTGTGGATCTCTGTCAAATACTGACAAAAAATAACTACTTTCAACTCATATGGAGGCTGGTGCGCTTTCCATGTCAGGTGGTAAAACCTATGTAAAACTAGAAAAACGTCATTTTATCATAAAGCCCTTTTAAAAATTGGTCTGTTTGAACTTCATGACAAGGGTAGGAGCTATTGCTAGCATCCAAACAGAAGCCTGTTTAATTTGAGATTAGCTGCAATAGTCAGGTGGTGCAACCAGTTAGTCAGGTGACAAAACTGCATGAATGTCACTGTATAATGCTATTCAAAGCTCAAAGGTCATTCATGACACTTCTAAAATGTTTTTAACAGTTTTAAATCTAAAGCTATTACACAACATTTTACATGATCATTTGTAGGTGCAGGCTTTTGATTTTGGAGGGAGTCGGAAGCAGGCCACAGTCCACACGTGGTTTATACAACAGCAGGCTTACAGTCCTATGCAACCATCTTTGTATCCCTTTGGCATGATGAGATAGCTGTGTGGGCCCACGTGGAGCCAATGCTTCTGGTCGCTCCCAGCATTCCGAAATACAGCGCTTTTAGCTGAGCGCTAAGGCCGTAGCGCGCATCGGCTAAAAGAGCTGTATTTTGGAAGGCTGGGAACGAACGGAGGTGGGCTATTTGATAAAAGTTTATACTTGTTATCATGTTTCAATACACGCCAAGTCTATTTCACACCGGATTACTCTTTTTAAGCTATGGTCTACGTTTCGAAAGATTGATCATTTTTATTCACGTCATCTGAATTTATATTTTTTGGGGCTTTTGTTGCCTTTAATGACGGGATAGCTGAAGAGAGACAGGAAATGGGGGGCAAAGAGGGGGGAGTGGCACGCAGGAGAGGACCGTTCGATGCAGGATTTGAACTGGGGTTGCCTGCAGCGAGGACAGTAACCTCTATTCATGGGACACCCGCGCTAACCACTACACCACTGAGCACCCCTTATTCATGTAATTTAGATGGTGGTTATGGCCTTATAGTACTATCTACACAATGTGAAGAGCGAAAGGAATGAAAAAAATCCATTCTCTTTCGTGTGAATTGACCAATCACAGTCATACGGTCCGAATGGGAGTTTCTCCATGCTCACATTTGCATTCTCTCTCTGGACCCTCCATCCAATCCCTTTGCTCAATTTGACACTCCCCTGCTCCTTGTCTTGCCTCATCCGGACCCCCTTCCCCATTTGAAACCCCGAGTGAGGGAACTGGATGGAGGGTACGAGAGAGATAGTGTGAAGTTGAGCAAAGAGAAACTCCCATATGGCTGTGTTATGGCTATGTGTGTGTGTGTGTATATATAGGCTATATATATATATGTATGTGTATCTGCTTAGTTATTTTCCTGTCTTTAAATGTAAAATTGGATGTTAACGATACTTAAAACCTGACCTACAGAATGCAAAAAATATTGCATTATTGCAATATGCAAAAAACAATGTTAAAATAATGGTGTGTTACCTTATGTAGATAGATACCCTAGGGATAGTTGCCAAATAATTAATCTTCTAATATACATTTGGAATGTATATATATTTCTATAACATATATTTCTATATGGTTGCCCTACCTTTCATTTCGTTAAAATAGTGTTAAAAATGGGTTAGAACAGTTCGAAAAGTTATTCAATAAATGAGACTTGTTCAAACACATTGTTCTGGACACAAAAATATGCATTACATCTAGAATGAAAATACTTTTTATAGATACATTTTTAAGAAGCTTTATTTGTCATTGACCATAAACATATAAAACTAAAAAAAAGGCACAAAACCATCATATTTAAGAGGATGAAATCATGTCTAAGATTAAATATTAAAGAAAGCCACTGTCATACTTACTGCAGGTACTGGTCATACAAGTTCTTTGTGAGCCTTTCACGGAACCTCAGTTTCAGCTCATTTAGACCCAACTTCAGGAAGTTGTTCACCAAGGCTATCTGGAATGACCCAGTCACACATAACGTTCATGTAACCATCTCTAACTATGGGCTCTTTGCTTCGGGTTGGGTGTGCAAATTAAACAGATTTTTTGTATTATTCATGCTAAATGTTATGTTATTTATTTTTCAGTTAGTAGTCATGATGAAGAATAAGGATAACATGCAAAGCAGAATATTCAGTATGATTTTACAAAAGCAATGTCATCTCACAATTTAAGGGAATTAGGCTGGTGATTATCTCTTTTCTTATTGTCAACACAACAACAATTAATGTATCCTATTAACAAGAACTGTATTCAAAGCATGATATACCTTCATCCTTTATACCATAGAGCTCCACTATTGTCTAAAAACAGACAAGTGAGCCACACTGCTGCACTGTGTAACATGTTCCTTCATTGCCATGAACACACACTATAGTTTATTTTGACTCAATCCCACAAACATTGTTCTGCGGCCCGAAATATTCATGATCACCACATGTGGATTAACATGATTCTGAAAATAGTCATCATGTTTGAGTAATGTTTGCTAAGAACTACAGTTTTCACTCCAGCTGTTTTGGAGTAATTACTGAGCCTTTTTATTAAAAAAAAACTTTGATTCTAATATTTTCATGAGATTTGTTGACAATAAAAAAATAGAATACTGCCAGCTTAATCATTAACATAAAGGCATACAAAGATACATTGAGGCAAAAGTGACAGACTTTTCATGATCATGTTGAATAATTCTAAGTGCATGAAATGATTAAATGCAATTTGTAATTAGTCAGTACAAGACAGATGTCAGTGTTTTTCATTTCAGGTCTCCTCTGTACACTTTTCAGCATAACTGCCCAAAATTCTGTGCAGGAACATGAACTGATACTAAGCTACCTGTAAGAATATGTTAAAGAATAATACATGACATATAAAGATAAAAAGAAGTAAATAAAAACACTTACAATTGGCATGAATTTGATAAAGCTGAACAAGAAGGTCTTGAAATCTTTTGTTGAGCGACCAATAATTGCACTGCAAACCACAACATGCAAAAAGATGAGCAAACATGGCCAAGGGAGTCAGATGGATAAATATTGAGGTTGATAAAACGAAATTTCCTTTTCCTGTGGAACCAATGTAGTGTTGAATTGAAGAACATCAATTGTTTTACTGATATGGAATGGGCCGTAACAGTGGAGTCCTGACATAGATGAACACAAAATACCATTCAATTTATGTATATCAATGTTATTTTCGCAGTGCCCAATGGGTTTATAGAAAAATGTCAGTAGAAACCCCGCCCCCCTCCCTTGCTCCCCTCCAATTACACCCTACTATCGGATCTAATACGAGTATATGGCCATTCATTAGTTTAAAAGGTGTTATGTTATGTATGGATTTACAGATTTACTCAATATTTTCACATTTTACATGGTGAATTGAGGGTTTATTTTAAACAAACTATAAAGTTCCATTTTTTGGGGCCTGGACCTTATTTCGAGCATAAAATACATTATAATTTACTCACCCATTAAGTTTTCGTGTAACTTGGAGGCCTTCAGACGGTATTTAGATCAATTCGAGATCAATTCGAGATCCTTGTATATCCATATAATGGGACTGACATGGGCATGGACAATGCAGCCTCTAAATAAGGCACTATCTGCCGCGAAACTCGTTCATTTAATCAATACTTTAATATAATTCACCAGTACTATTCCCCTATGACTTCAGAGTTGCCTTGTTGTTGCCATCCAGGGCTTAGGGCATGCTGGTCGAACGCAGCATGCCCTAAGCCCCAGATTAGGGTTGTCACCAATACTTCAGTACCAAGTCGATGCCAACACACAAAAAACACGTACTACTGGAAATACAACTTTGTTCTTGGCGAGCGCGTTGAGTCCTGACGGGACTGATGTGGACAGTATGCGTGCCTGGGTCTGAACATGCTCGGTGCAGCTTCAGTCAAGCTCACGGTCTGTTTATGTGAATGCGGCCAGACCTCGAGTCGCTCCAACTGCTCGGTGTGTGCCACAATTTGGAATTAGAAAAATTTAACAAATTGATGCACGACTACGTGTGAAAACAGCCTAAATGGGAATGAATGAGAACAACAGCTCTCTTGTTTAACGACTTGAAGGATTAAAAGTAATGACTGCATTACTTTCTGTTTGTGTTGAACCACATTTACCATTTTAACTCTGTTCTTACTTTGTGTTTCTGCCTGCTCTTTAAATTCTGTGCCATGTGAGAAGTTGTTGAACCACAGTGGAGTCTTACTACTGGAAAGTTTGATGTAAAACCGTTTTGTTTGTTTTTTTTTAAATAAAGTAGCCCAGTGAATGTAGAAGCACATGGGTTCTATTTTTCTTTTTTTTTTCAAATCATTGTATTGAATAACTATCGAGAATCGTGGAAATTTACTGGTATTGGTATCGACTACTGAAATTATGCTTTCGTGACAAGACTACCCTGGACAACAACAAGCCCCGGATGACAACAACAAGGCAACTCTGAACTTGCAGGGGAATAGTAGTGGCGATTCATATTAAAGTATTGGTGAAATTAATGAGTTTTGCGGCAGATCTTGCCTTATTTAGAGGCTGTATTGTCCATGCCCCCCATACACAGATCTTGAATGGATCTAAATAGCACCAAAAGGACTCCAAGTTACACTAAAACTTTCTGGATGAGTAAATGAATGTATTTTATAATTAAAATAAGGTCCAGGCTGCAAAAAACGTAACTTCTCCTTTAAGTGTGTCATCCCCTAGTTCAATTTGTTTGGACATTATGTGAACACAGAAGTGGCACTCAGATACAACAAAAAATTAAAGCTGCAAGCAGCAATGAAGGGTCCCTGCACAACGCAGTCTCCATGGTGGTCATCGACCAGGCACACAGGGCTCTGAAATATTATCGGTTTTAAGGAGTGATACCTGATTCTCTCTCCCTCAACCAACTAAGCATGTTACAGCCAGAGGAGGGGAGGGGGGATGTGTCTGAAAGGCGAAGAGGTGATTTGGTGAACTGGATAAAATTGAAAATATTCTTTAAACGATCAACAACCTAATCTGAATGTTGTTCAGAAAACTTCATCACTCCTATATAGGGCAGGTTCAGCAGCATTTGAATTGACACTTTCGGAAAAACAGATATTATACTATTCCATTTTTTAAATTTTTTTTAAATAGAGTGACAGACTTCAGAATTGACCATAGGTTGCAGCGTTCCAAAGTTTTGTCTCAGTGCTCAAGACACACCGACAAGATTTGAGCTCTCTGGGACGTTCAGGTGAAACACCAAAGTTTGCTACATGGTAGTGCCCATTCTTAAAATAGAAAACGGGAAAGTACGCATGATTGCTCTCACAGGCCTTAAGAATGCACAGGGCAAGTTTGAAGTCAATCAGATGAATTCTCTAGGACAAGATAATAGGGGTGTGACGAGATCTCGCGCCACGAGATCTCGCGAGATTAAACGCGACGAGATTTCCCGTTGCGGTGAAAATCTGTCTCGCGAGATTTGTGAGCTATCCAAACTGC
>JBCAUF010000072.1:22414835-22448201 GCA_038406115.1 Haemulon aurolineatum | reverse complement strand
AATAAACATGTAGAATAAATAGTTTAATACAATAAGAGGCATGTATTTTTAAAAAGATGTTTGGCCTGTAGGCGTGTGGCCGGCGAGGCCCCAGGTCTGTTCTGGGCCAAGGACAGATATGTCAGCTTGACCTCCTCATCCTTTGTTGACCAGGCTGTGCCGGCTGCCCCGCTTCATCCTGCTGGAGAATGTGAAAGGCTTCGACAGCTCTACTGCCAGGTAGTGATGGAGTCTAAGAGTGTCTAATAGGAAAGTTGTCCTATTTGACCATTTCCATTACTCTACTATGATGTTTTCAAGGTTTGCCAACATTCCTGCTGTTCCCAGGTTTCTCCTGTACACTGTTTCAATTAAATCTCCCAGTGCTCGCCGTTTTGTTGTTTAGGTGGGGAAACTCCCTTAATTTGTGTGGCCCTCATACTTTATGAGTTTTGGGCAGACATGAGTCTGAATTGTATGACGTCACTCAAGAAGCAATATTCAGAGCCTTCAGCATCTCGGAGCTTATCTCGCCCACACCTGGCACCTTGTCACAGAGGAGCTTCTTCACTATTTCTCAGCAAACTCTGACAGGGAGCCAAGTTAGCTTGCCTCCCTACGGTTCTGGAGACTTTGATAAACAATCAACTTAAGGCTTTTCTTTCTTTCTACCTTTTCAGTTCTAAGGTCGAAAAACTGCATAATTGCACACAACAGTCAGTGCATAGTCCTCAGTGACCCACAGTCTTCTTCTTCTTGTTGTTATTGTTGTTGTTGTTCTTCTTCCTCTTTTCCTTCTTCTTGTCTGCTAATATGATATCACTCACCTTGTTAACAGGTTGAAAAGTGTCTATCTGAAAAACTCATTTGGAAGTCATTCATTTAAACCCTATAAGGTCCTCTGTTTCTAAACTTTTATTTTGGAATCACTCATGTTTTCGACTGTAATGATGTCATACAAAGGTGAAGAATATATTAATATGTCCTCATTATGCTTCTGTTCTTTAGGGAACACTTGGTGAAAACACTAAAGGAATGTGGATACACTTTCCAAGAGGTCATGGTCTCACCCACAAGTGTAAGAAAGACACACTGTATCACTGATCTCATCAAATGCATCTGCACTGTTGGGGTTATGAATCGTGACTTATATTTATATCACTGTTATTTTCACAAATCCAGGTTGGAATCCCAAATTCTAGACTACGGTACTTCCTGATTGCTAAGCTTGCAACAGAAAAGGTAAGATTTGCTGACAGTAATCCTGCTATCATAAAACCGTTTTTGGCTAATGGTATCAACACACAGACAGTTTTTGAGAAGGCTTCATGACCAGAGTTATTAAATAAGAACCACAACCGCTACCAATAGCATGTCAGTGAACATTCAATGAAAAAAAAAAAGAAAAGAAAAAAATGAATAGCATGTCAGAGCTAAGCTGGCACAGAGAGTCAGAACCGTGGGATGACCAAAAAGAGGCATCAGTGGCAACAGGGAACTGTTGTATGTTATGTATTGTGGAGATGTGTATCATTGCCCCAATGGTCTTGACTATTTAGTGTGTGTGTGTGTGTGTGTGTGAGGCTTTTGACAAAGTACTGTATGTCATCTCAGATGTCAGAGGCCTTTCCACATGCTGTTGAGAGTGATTCCCCTGAGCAGCCCACAGTCTCGAGCCCTCCCTGCCCAGGTAACTGCCAGTCAGAAGAGGAAACACAAGAGGGTCGTGTTCTGTATAAGCTCGAGACAACAATGGATGCCCAGAGGAAGATGAGTCAGAACAATGATCTGTCTGTCAGACAGATCCGAGACTTCTTGGAGCCCCAGACAGACGTGAACATGGAACACTATCTCCTCCCTCCTAAAACACTGCTGCGATACGCTCTGCTCCTCGACATTGTGAGGCCCACATGCAGGAGGTCTGTCTGCTTTACCAAAGGGTGGGTCCAGGAACTGTCCTCATCTAACAGTCACTGTCTTAACCTGACTCATTACTATATGCTACAAGCAACTGCTGACAAAGCACATGTGTGTGAGTGTGATGACTGGGGTAAAAATGTTGAACCTAAACCATTTATTAAGCAGAAATTAAATATTTGAAATACAACAAATTGATAATATATAGTCACTTCACGTGAATCAGTCATTAAAACTACATTTACAGTATGTCCTCTCCTAATGTTTCCACTGAGCTCTCACTGAGCGGCTGTGGCTCAGATGGTAGAGCGGTCGTCCACCAAGCGGAAGATTGGCAGTTCGATGGCCTGCAGTCGACATGTCCAAGTGTCCTTACTGAACCCCCAGTTGCCCCCCCTGGTGGTATAGCCATTGGTGTGTAAGTGTGTGTGAATGATACTGATGAGCAGGTGGCACTTCGTACAGTAGCCTCGGCCACCAGTGTATGAATGTGTGTGTGAAAGGGGTGAATGTGACTTGAATGTAAAGTGCTTTGAGTGGTCACAAAGACTAGAAAGGCGCTATATAAGTCAGTCCATTTACCATTTACTAACATGGTTCAAAGAGTTGTAGAGTGGAGTTGATCACAGGCAGAAGTCAAAAAAGATCTTCTGGACCGCCATATTTTCGATGATTTTCTCTTGGTCCATCCTTCCTTAGTTTGGCCTCAGTCAAATATGTCATTTTAAAGCTGGGGTATGTAATTCTGTTCAGAAGCACGTTCTCTTGTACTGGGGGAAATGGCCCGTCAAATTTCAGAGGAATCAGTACATTATGTCATAAGGAAAAGGAACGGAAAAAACAGAGCTCTGTAGCAGCCACAGGACTGAGAAAACTTCGACCAATCCGCGTCCCTCGGGTCGAGGGGTCGAGGAGAGTAAAGAACCAATCACGTGCCTTCAGGTCTAGTTCTGCATGAGCGCGCACAGCAGATGTCTCGGTGTTGCCGGAAGAATCACTGACGGGAGGGGGAGCAGGGGGGAGGAACTGAGAGGAGGTGCTACTTTCAAATCTTGCTAGCTCTCTTGCTAGTTTTCCAACATTACATACTTCAGCTTTACAAAAAGTGTGTGACATGAGACCAGTTAAAAATGATTTTTTTTATCAGGATTTTTATTAATATTTGGATGTCAGTAGGACTCAGATGTGAGCTAGCAGTCCTCTAGCCAACACTGGGTGAAAACCAGTAAAACCTACAGCAGCATTAGAGCCTTGGATCTACCCTGTCTGAATGAGTGTAAACCAGGTGTTTGATAAAGCAATTTTTTTCTTTGTGGATGATCAGTGTTAGAAGGATCACTGTCAAACAGGAGTGCTAATGATGTGTTTTGTCTGTAGCTATGGGCGGTATGTGGAGGGAACTGGCTCTGTACTGCAGTGCTGCATGGAAACTGAGGTAAGTTTTAGCTTCAGTGAAGGCATCAAACAGCCAAGAGCAATGTCATTTCCTCTGTGTTTTTGTTTTGAGTTTTGCTGACACTTTTGTGTGTTGCATCGTAAATACACATATGCAGGTCATTTAGATGTCGTAACATGTTTGGATGCTTTTTGCCTGTACTTGAATATGACAAGCTTTTGTTGATTTATCACTTCTTTGTTTGATATAGCCAAGCTCACATTATTTAGGGAGGGAGAAGCAGTAGAGCTCAGGATGCTGATATAATTGGCTGTTTCCCTATGTTCTCCAACTAGAAACAACAAAAAAACTGGTTTTGGTGTCAGAAACCTAAAATGCATCTTTAGAATTTTAAAGTCGTTTGCCTATGTGTTCATATATATGTGTGTGTAGGTCCTGTTATATATAAAGCATGTGTAAAAACTACACCTACCTACCTACACATATGCATTAATGGAGAGGTGTCAAGGTGAAGAAGCTGCAAGGTTTGGTGCCTTGCCCAAGGGCACATTGGCTATGCTCAGGAGATGAACTGGGGCCTCTCCTCGTTCCATTCGTTTTTGGTCCAATTTGGATTTGAGCCAGCAGCCCTCTGGTCCCCAAGCCACGTCCAAATGGACTGGGCTATTGCCACCCCCAGATTCAGGCCTACATACATTTACTTTAAGTGAATGTGATGCTTCAGACACTTGTTGTCCTGACAGAAATACACAAAGCACAATAGTGAACAGAGAAAAAACAACATGAATGAGATGCTCTGGACATGGTGGACACAGGTGCTGGCTGGAATGGCCCCTCCTGCAGCTGTGACAGAGCCATACCGTCCTCCTGTGTACGTCAAACGTCATTCTCTTGTTGCAGATAATTAGAGGCTTTAAGATGTTAGATGTTGAAGGTCTTTGCTTTGTGTGCTCTGCAGATGGAGAGTGTGTTCAGAGGTCTGGACCAGTGCTCTGAAGAGGAGAAAGTCCAGAGGCTGTTGAAACTGAAGCTCCGTTATTTTACCCCCAGAGAAGTTGCCAACCTCATGGGTTTCCCACACAGCTTCTGTAAGTCTCTTCTTGGCCTCTTTTCTAGATATTTTTTCAGACTGTGAGCCTGGGTTATCAGTAATGCACAGTATAGGGCAGTCAGTTGATGAAAATATTTTAACACAATGTCACTTAGCAAAGTTGTGGAGTTTAAAACCAAATACCATCAGTGTTTGCTAAAGCAGAATTTGATTCTTAAAAATGCCCCCACTAACATACTACACCAATCCTTAAAGGAAAAGTTCACCCAAAAATGAAATTCGGTTATTGTCAATTGACCCGCATGCTGATGAGAAGTCTGGTGTAGTTTTTATATTCAAAGTGTTGCTGGAGGCTCCAGGGGCTTTCATCCTGACCACAAAGCCATATAATGAGAGTCTAACCGAAAAGAAAAGGTCCATAAAACTACTCAAAAATGTTGTAATATTCCTCCATACTGCTCATTCGAGAGTTTACTCGGAAAAAAACGTCATTTAGTATGTTTTTAAAGCCTGTTAGTCACTGCAGTTGTTAGCATGGAGGCTTTAAAAGCGTACTAAATGACATCAGTGCGAGTAAACTCTGGATGTTGCCCCTTGAGGACACTAGGATTGCAGCGGACGAGCAGTATGGAGGAATATTCCAAAGTTTTTGAGTAGTTTTATGGACCTTTTCTTCTCGGTTACCATAGACTCTCATTATATGAATTGTAGTCATGACAAGAAACCCCCGAGCCTCCCGCGGCACTTTGAGTGAAAAAAAAAAAACTACACCGAAATTTTCATCAGCATGCGGGTAAGTCGATAATGACCAAATTTAATTTTTGCGTGAACTATTCCTTTAATTGCTTTAGTTTGACTGCTGGAGGAGGACTAAGATTTAATTTACGACATCATTTTTTTCAAATTGTAGTCTAAATGTGGTGTTGAGCTTTTTGATGAGCTACTGGATGGATAACATACCCAACTTCCTGAATTTCATTTGAATGTGTTTGACAGCCTTTCCAGAGCAGGTCCTTACCAAGCAGCAGTACAAAGTTCTGGGAAACAGCCTCAATGTCGTCGTGGTGGCCAGACTCATAAAGCTGCTGGTTTCCTAGCACGTGAGGAGACCATCATATTCGTCATTACGGAGTGCTCTGTGTTTGAAAATACACAGTGTGGTTTTTGTTGGAGATGTTCACTGGACACTTTCTTACATGTCATTTCAAACTGTACATGTTTTTGGCTTAACTTTTCTTTATTTTTTTATGAGAACTACAAAAGATTTTCTAATAATCAAATTAAAAACAAAAAAGAACCTGTATGAAACATTTTCTTTTTCTTTTTGTGCCAAGAATCTGTTTCAAAGAGTGTGCAATGTAAATCTGGATCAGCTGGTACGGGGTGCAGGTCCTGGGGAGGTCACCTTGTGCTGGTCCTTTTTGATGATTCTGTTGATAGTTGAATGCCCACTTTAGGTCTAGGGAAATTGTGAATGACAGAAACTTGTAGCTTTCTGCTCTGGACAGTGTTATTGGGTATGGTGATGGGGAAATTTTGGGGCTTTGCAGCTACATTGTCCACAGCGGTGGGGGCTGTTAAGTGGCCATCAGGTAGAGCCCAGTGGTCGGATGAAAGAGGCCTTTGATGTAAAGGGGTATTTGTAGTCTAAAACTGTCATGACAGCCAGGAGCACTAACGAACCAAGTGGTATTCACATCCTTGATAATGCCCCCACAGAGGTCAAGTCCTGGCGCTCCCCATCAGTCAGTTTGAAATAATGAAACCTGGATGTGGGACAGAAGGTCTTCAAGTGGCTACAGTGGAGTATGGCTGCCCTTGATTCAACCGTTCTTGGATAGCAATGACCTGGGTGATGAAGAGTCTTTGCAGACATACTGTGTGAGAGCTGAAGTTTAGAAAAAAACCATCAGCAGACGAGTCACAGCTACTAACTATGTGAGGGTTGCTTTGGACAACATCTAAACATTAAATTACAATCAAACAAAGCTGTTAACTTTATTGGCTGTGTCACATGATGTCAGGAGGTCACTAACCTGTCCGTGTGCAAAGTTAGTGATCTTCAGGAACATCCATGTTAGAGGATGGTTTGAGGAAACATGTAGATGGTTGTATACATTGCACTTTGTACACTCTGTGACACTCATCAGGATTATGATCTTGGACTATAAGCAGTCAAGCCTGAATAAGCACAAACGTGCAAGCCTGATACTCTTTCCATCACCATCACACTGGATGCTGCATTTTGTAATACAACTTCAAGTTACTAAGACCATTTTAAATCCTACATGTAATACTACTAGCAGTAATGATGACGTTGCATAATCCATGATCAGTACCAAACAAGAACAGTAATATTGAGAATTTGAAAACAGGATTGTAAACTTTAGATCATTGCTACAGGACCAGATGGTTGCTTCAGTACTAAGAAAAAAATGTTTCAACAATTCAGTCAGAATAATTTGGACGCTAGAGTAGGTTTGCTACTGATTTTCAACTTTTTTTTTGTTGAAGGAAACCAATCAAAAACTTGAATAATTCACTCAGAAATTACAACTGAAGAAACTTTCGTTTTCATGAAACAGTGTTGAAAAGGTTTTGCAGTCTGTGGTTTTATGAATAATATTTTTATGATTCCTTTTAAAGGACACTGAGGCCAAGATTTTATTATGAGGTTAATGTTGAGTCTATACTCATTTGCACAATGGTAACCCACCGCTGACTTCGAGGATACATAACACACAGTCACATGAAGCAGGTTATTCATCTCCAGCAATCATGTGAGGGGCATTCTCCCCCAATAATAAAGTTAGCCAGCTTTGGGAAAATGAGTGGTACTTTATGGTTGTATTGTCAGGTCAAAGTCTTAGAGGTGAGCATTAGAGTGTGGCAGCACATCAAACCACAGCAAAGTTGGTTCCAGTGTGCAGGCAGCACATCTCTTTTTCTATGGCTGAGACACTGCGGCTGTCATGGCTGCTTTTCACACTGATTTTCCTTCTGATGGGACTGCATGGAGAGCCAGGGGACACGGCACACGGACAAGACCAGAGGACTGCTAGCAATGACCAGTGAGTTGGGGTTTGTAGAGATCAAACAGGGGGAGTTTACATCGTCTTACATAGTGATGAATCAAAGAAATATGGGTGCCAGGTCCCTGACTACATTCTCAATCATTTTAACATCTGGGTTCTGCCAAAAGTCAAAAATACTTTCACAAATAGTCTATATTATCCATAAGTATTTAACCTGTCAAATGTTAGCTTTTGGCATGTTAACTGTGTAGTAGTCACTATATTAGATTTTGTTCCCTGCAGAGATAATATTACTGAACGATCAGACTACAACAACAAAATATGTTATTATTGGATTATTGTTAGATTTTTGTTCCATGTCACGGCTTCTTTTGCAGCGTTCCCACTGAATACAGATATTCAAGGAATTGAGGGAAAGTGATACATTCTCTGAATATTATGAAGTTCATAGTGGAATCTGTGATGGAAAAACCTATCGTACAACGACAATATTGCACGCCCGTAACCCTGATTGACCTGAAGTCTGTTGATGGAAATATGGTGATCTGAACCTGCAGGCCTCGTATGCTGTCCGACAATGGTCATCTTGTCTTCACAACTGGTGACAATAAAGAGATCCGCTTCCAGACGACAGCGTCAGGCCGAGTCAAAGTGAATAATGAAGACCTCACGCAACTTCTGAGTCAGGTAAGATGAGACTTCACTCATTACTGGTAAGCACTCTTGATATGATGGAAAACAATGGTCCTATGGTTCATAACATCAGTCACAGTTCAGATCTCCAACAGTGGATATGAAAAAGAAAACTCAACAGAATTTCACTGCAGATACAATTTTGGTGATTTATTCTGTTAATAAACATAAACATGAATAAACATAACAAGCGTGACTGTACACATACAGAATCTGTCTCCTGAGTAAATTTGGTTATTACCAAACATTCTTCCATCCCACCATCTTCATAATAATAATAATAATAATTATATTGAATACAATGCAAAATGAGAAGGGACAACATTAAAATCCACATGCAAGAAAAATCAATGTGTTTCTGTCCCGCCATATAGACATACAAATATGCACACAATAGCTATATACCTACACTGTATGAAATTCCCTCCCTAAAGAGTCACATGTTGCCCAACAGGGTTCACTTCAGTCACTTTCCACTTTGTGAACATAGTTTGTTGTTCACCCATTAGAGCTGAAATGACTTTGGCTTCAGCACCTGTTCTAATCTGTCAGGTTTGGCTGAATTTGTTGAAAGAATGAATTTGGTTGAACTCGCAGAACATCACCAACACCACAACAGCAAACTAATAAAATACAATTTTATTTGTACAGCCTAAATTCGAAAAACACATGTTGACTCAGAGGCCGTTAAAATCTGTACAGTGAGCAACACTCTTTGACCTTTGACCCTCGGTTCAAGTGAGAAAAAGTTTGCCCACAAAAAAAAACTTTTAACAGGGAAGGTGGAAGAAACCTGAGGAAGAGCCACAGAGGAGGAACGTGATCAACAAATTCACATTGTGTACAATTATACTAAAAGTATGCGAAATTATACTAAATTATATTGCATAATGATGAATTACAGTAATTGTAAAATGTATATAATGGCTAATTAGCTTCTCTAAACAAGGGAGGTGATAGTCACCACATGCCATTATGACTTCTTATCAGCTTTTACACAAACAGAAAACCTGCTGCTCCTCATAAGAGACTATGAATAATTGACAAGTTAGGAAGCAGGCAGCAGTTTGGAGAGAACCAAAGATCAGGGGCAAGGTTATCAGAGTTAGCGGATTCATGATTTAAGTAGTGCAGCATAACTGTGAAATGAACACAGATGAGCTCAAACCTGAAACGATCAAGAGACAATGATACATTTGACAGAGATGGAAATTTAGGTCCCAGATCAGCATACAGATCTTTGCAACATGTGGCCAAATCCTGCTGCAACATGAGGGGATGGTGGATGAAGGGCAAGACAATAGCCCTCATGATCTCAGTGTGGTGTCTCTGCACTGTCATTAATAAAATGCACCTGTGTTTGATATTTGTCTCCCAAAACCCCACTTCCATCACAATGTTGACATGACATGAGCAAGCTGCACCCTGACTACAGCAGTTCATGTTGATCTCGTTTTTTATTCAGCATCTTGACACGTTAGGTGGATGGATTATGACACAGATTTGAACAAACGTGTGCTACAAATCAAAGCAAAGTCTTTTGTCAGCATAAAAAAGTCTCAAATCTTTCACTTGAATTGTGAAAACTTATGCTGAATTCTCCTCTGTTAGGTGAAAAAGCCTCCCCTCCTGACTGTAGGTCTTAGGATAAGCTCTAGAGCTGTGCTGCCCTCTACTGTTTAAAAAGGACACATTATAAAACCATGGCTATGGAAGGCAAAACAGTTAACAATTAAACAACAGTAGGTTTAACAACAACTAAACCTACAAAATGGTTGGAAAGACAGGCCTACTTGCACCGTAACTCTTTAACAGTTGTTATATTTGAGGTTTCTTCCACCTTTTTTCCCTGTTCAAAGGTTTTTTGGTGGGTAAGTTTTTCCTCATTGAACCGAGGGTCTAAGGACAGAGGGTGTCGCTCACTGTACAGATTGTAAAGCCCTCTGAGGCAAAACGTGTTTTGTGAATATGGGCTATACAAATAAAATTTGATTTGATTTGATATTTATTAGCGTCCCGAGCCTCCCCATTAGTGAGCAAATCTGAAGCAATTTAAACTGTTACTTTTAAATTCAACATGAATAATACAGAATAAGACATGTGCAGCAGTAATTCACTGTTTGTTTTTAAGTGGGAAATCCCACCACCACGTATTAATGATGTATATGGAGGATTTCTTCAGGAGCAGTCTGGTCTTCGGCTTTTGTATACTGAAGTGTCTGTACATAAACTGACTGGTTTCAGATCAAAACCAACAAAGAAGAAATTGATGACATCAAGACTCATGGAGGTGGAGTTCCGCCTGATGTCACCAACAAATTAAACCAGCTCGATACTAAGGTAGGTGATTAAAGGCTTGTGCCCGTTACTTACTGCTCTTGCTACTTCATTTATTTTATCTGCATTTTTACCTTCATTTGCAGCTTAGCTCCTTTTGTGTGCATCATTATTCATATTTTGATGCAATCAAACAGGCTATTATGTGCTTGTGTAACTTTTTCTTCTTGTGAATGCTTTCCAGGTGACAACACTTGAGGGGAAAGTGAGCACACTTGAATTGGTAAGACACAGAAGACCTAGTTGTTGCAGTGGAACAAACTCAGGCCTGTACAATACATATCATGTTTCTCTCCATGCCTTGACTTTTCCCTTTTCTCCTCCAGACAGTGCAGAAGGTGTCTTGCAGCAGTAATCCCTGTCAGAATGGAGGAACATGTCTGAACTTACTTAACGCATATCACTGTGTGTGCCCCACCAACTGGGCTGTGAGTTCCGTATATACTTTATATTTTTCAGAATTCTGGGTTCAATTCTTATCTCATCAAAGTATTTTCCTCAGGCTGATTCTGACTCACATGTCTGTGTTTCTCCCGTTTCTTCTTTTCTTGCTCTGTGTGTGTCAGGGTCCGAACTGTGCAACAGATGTGAATGAATGTCAGGTGTATTCTGGGACATTTCAGGGTTGCCAGAATGGAGCAACCTGTGTCAACAACCCTGGATCGTTCACGTAGGTCTCACATCGCCCATTTTTCTTTGTTGCTGTGAATTTTACGTCACTCTTTGCTGTTTTTTTGGGGGGATTTGTACCCACCATCTGTGCACTTTGTAAAATATATGAATGTATTTTTAAATACTGATGGTGTAATGGTCGCAAAATTGATGATGTGAACTGTCTGGACAGTTTTGGGGACATGGTTTGGTACATATTTGTACAGTATGGAAAAAAAAGATATAAAAAAACGTTTTTGTCATTTATTTTGAAAAATGTGAACATTCAACACTGACTTGGCGATAATTACTACTATAACAGCATTCAGATACTGGCATGGTGTCAATAAGAAAAATAACAAAAACAAATTGGCAGTGTGCTCTATCTTCTTCTTCTTCATCTCCTTATTAATGATTGATTTATTGATCACTCCATGGTATTTGTTTAATACCTCACTGCTTCCTACAGCAATGACTTTTAATATTTCTGTTTCTGTGCAGTTGTACCTGTCCTCCAGAATGGTCCGGGACACTCTGCACTGTGCGTTATGATGACTGCAGGAATGCAGGACAGGACCTGTGTGTACACGGCACATGTATTGATGCAGACCGGGTTACACCTGGACAGGTAAATAGTCATCTAACCAGCCTAGTTAACGCAGTAATAAAATCTATGGAGGAATCCACAGTATCAGCTGAGAGATCAACACTATTCAGTGTGATTTATATGAAAGGTAGATTTTGCCATCTGCCCAGAGCAGCTCTGAGTGGACCAATGATCGTAATAAACAAAGACAACAATTAGGTTAGTTGTTTCTTTCAAGGTGAAACAAAATGATAGCTGTGTCTTTGGTTAGATCTATGGCAAAGAATTCTGGACATTTTCACAAAGATTTCGTTATACATACCAGGGGTATACCTTATTACCTTATTACCCCCAAGCCTACTGCAAAGTGTGATTTATGGATGCTCATCTCACATACATGTGTACATCACATGCCACTCTCAGCACATCTCATTTCCTTGTTCAACATACAACACCTGTAATAACTCCTGCATTATTTCTATATGACAAGATGTGATTTCATGCATCACAATTGAAAGTATGTCTGTTTGTGGCTGTAATTATTGAAAGGTATAATAACCAGCAGACTAGGATGGCATTTAACTGTTATGGTAAAATATATCAATGTGAATACAAGTGTTATATATGAATTAATATTGCTGATATTCGTGAAATCACCGAGTGAGGTTAAGTGGGAGATAGCAGAGTCTGCAAGAGTTTCTTCAAATATGAAAATATTGAAATATTAGTAAAAGAAACATTTGGGCATATGTCATGGGGCATTGCAAACAACTGCTCTTATATCATAATAATTTCATTTAGTCATTGTTGTTGTTCATAGATGTGATTTTAGTTGACAGAGTTTTCACACTGTGTCTACCTTTTCCAGCCTAAATACCAGTGCATTTGTGAGAAAGGCTGGGAGGCTTCAGGTGGGAACCCGGCCTGTGTGACTGATGTGAATGAGTGTAACCTACCAAACAAACCCTGCTCCAGCAACCCTCCTGTTCCCTGCTACAACACTCAGGGCTCCTTCTACTGTGGAGCCTGTCCTGCAGGTAACGCTCAGTAACACAACTCATACTCTGCTTTACTTCACATCCAGAGATTCTCCTCCTGAACTGTGACTCAACTGGCCTCTCCATTTTAAAGATGATAATAGATGTTTGATTAATAGATTTTTTTTCATCCTATTCAAATTATTTTCCTATTATAGTGATCCTGCTCTAGCCTTTTTTCTGATGGAATGTCAGGTTGCTATTCTAGCACTGGACAAAAAATTTACAAAGAAACAAAAAGGAATTCCAAACTGTTTGTATATGCACACATGTGGGGAAAAAACTAGTTTATACTGTATTTTTGTGAATTGCCACTGTGTGTGTATTTGTACATGGATGATGAATGAATGTGGCTGAACCTGAGTAAGTGGAGATTTGTTCTAATTATTTTAAAGGTTGGCAAGGCAATGGCTACAGCTGTCAGGATGTGGATGAATGTTTGACCAACAATGGCGGCTGCTCCACCACGCCTGTGGTGCAATGCCTGAACACCATGGGCTCTTTCCACTGTGGTTCCTGCCCACCAGGTATGAGGCAAGAAAGGTTACAAATGTAAGCGCAGTTCCATCAATTTTGGATATCTGTCATGCACACTTGCAGGAGGTTGAGACCTTACATCATCAAAGTCACACATGATGTTTTGGATAAAAGCAACCTGATGAAGGAGCCTGACATCATCTCTACAATATCTTCTCATCAGTGCTCTGGAGCTGGTGGTCTATAGTTACATTTCATTCTTCCCGGCTGCCAGAGACAGTGTGTAAAGAAATGAAAAGAAACTATCATCATCTTGATTTTTGAAAATTCTTGTGCTTGTGCAGGTTATGAGGGGGATGGCAGAACATGCACTCAGGCCAATATCTGCTCCTCCAACAATGGAGGCTGTCATCCATTGGCAACTTGCTCCTCCACCCCAGGTAAAAAAAATATATCCAATTACTGTGTCGTCCATAGGCTAGAGTACAGGGAATATTATTTGTGCTTAATCTAATTAAAAAGAATCATACATTATTGCACCACAACACTGTGCTTCACAATCAGCATATTTGCCATTTTTTCTGCTATACGTTGAATTTCAGTGGGACACCCCAACTGCTGTTTGTAATGTTCACATGAACTGTTCATTAATGCAGCATGTGTTCTCCGGTCCAGATGATCTGAACTCACACACTTTTGCAAAATGCACATAGTCTGAATAGAAGCTTCCTCAGAGGCACTGTTCATGACCTCCTGTGACACTGATGACAGGTCAGCCAGCACATTAGTTTTCGTTAGGATGGACAGTCTAACATTTGATCTTACAAGCATTTTTGGTTAAAAAAAAAAACCTATAAAAATAAACTAGGAAAAATGGAAAAATTTATAAATAGTAAACCCTCACGCCATTGAACAAACAGACAATGGGGGTTATAGAAAAATGCAAAGTTACCAGGCTCTGAAATCACTCACTGTTTGCTATACTGTACACTACAGTTACTGCCCAACATTTGAATGGAGTGTTCTGAGTTTGAAGTATGTAGTGCCCTCAAACATTGCCACTAGGGGTGGGTATTGACAAGGACCTCACGATACGATACGTATCACGATACTTAAGTCACGATACGATACGTATCACGATATCGCGATATCCAAATTTTGCGAAATATTGCCATATTCTACATAGTTCACTGAAAAATAAAAAATGCATTATGCATGTTAAAATCTGAGTCGTGTACATCAGATGATAGTGATAATTCATGGGAAAAACTGAGTCAAAGCAATGTAATTTATGTTGCAGCACAGAGACACCTTGCAGTGCGGAGGTGAGGAAGTAGAACTGGATTTAAAATTTAAAAGAAAAAGATTTGTTTCGGAAAAAATATTGATATTAAAATGTTGAATATCAATGTTGAATCGGGAGACAAAGTATCATGATATATTGCCATATCGATATTTTTGCCCACCCCTAATTGCCACAGGTGAAAAGTGGTGCCCAGGGTGTGTGCACTGTTTTCTACTAAAATTAGACAGTCACCGCACATTACAGCTGTGTTGTGGTGTCAGTACTGACACAAAATGAGAGTCCAAGTACTGGATCTAAATTTACAATTGAAACTTTTCAATAAGGATTAGGGAGTAATTGAATGAGTGAATGGCTGTCGCATTGGAAGATTCAAATAATTATTGAAGGTACCCTGTGCCAGCTGTGTTTGAAGGATTTGAACAGGTCTGACTGATCTGCTATAGCACTGCTTAGAGCAGTTGTTTCCAACAAATATTAATCTCTATGATAAACCTTTTCTTCTTTTTTTTGTGCAATTCGAATGTGAGATGTCCAATGTCACACATGACCATGTATTCATCTTCTCACATAACTTTTCAACATCCACCAGGCACAAGCCTCCCTGTATGTACCTGCCCTCCAGGCTATATAGGCAATGGTTATGGACCAACTGGTTGCACCCAGACCAGCAACATCTGTCAGACCAATAACCCCTGTGTTAATGGACAGTGTGTGGTGAGTGTGAGTGTGTGTGTTGTCCGCTCTGATATGGAGAGGTACTGTGTGGCCATTATGTCATGGATGTTGTCTCTAACTTTATTTGCAATCACTAATTTTAAAGAATAAGGCTGGCATTATTCTATATGTCCTTACAGTCAGCAAAATTAATAAAAAGCCAAAAGCAAGCAAGGGATTGATTCCACTAACGAGTGATGTGTGTGTATCCAAAGGCTATTGTGGACATCAATAAGTTGTTGAATTCTGGATCAACCTTGATTTTTTGTCAGTGATGTTCTCTCGAATAGACGATCCATAATCAAATCTGTTTGTAAGAACAAATCCATGAATGTCTGACCAGTGCATGAATGCTGTCACTCACAGGCCACCACCTCGACTCCTGGCTACATCTGTAATTGCAACTCTGGCTGGCAAGGAGTGAACTGTGACCAGAACATCAATGAATGCTTGAGCAACCCCTGTCAGAATGGAGGAACCTGCACTGATGGCATTAATGGATTCACATGTACATGCACTGCCCAGTGGACCGGCCCACTCTGCCAGACCGCACAGCAAGGTACTGGCAGGAAAAGAAGGAGAAGAGGAGGAAGTGAAGGGATGAAGTATGAGGAGGTGTAGCTTGGGAGATGGAGGAACTTGACTGGAGAATTTACCCACCTTGTGGAATTACAGTGCTTTGATCCAGAATGCTGTGACTAAATGAAGTACCCTAACCTACAGGATTTCTGTTTTATTCTGTGTTTTTGATCCTGTACACAACTTTTTTGAAGTTTTTACCTATTGTGGTCATATATATCCAATACATACTGGAGACCACAGTTAATGGAATGATGGGTAAGGTGTAAAGAAAAGGCACATTGAACTACATGCAGGAATTGGGGAATGTGTGCTTCCTCAGCAAGAGTTCTCAGTGAATGCATCAGTAAACATAATGCTTTAGAAGGACGTTGTAACCTCTGCACAGTCTTTAAACAGGTCAAATAAGAACATTCTCTCGTATCTTACAAGAACAGAGGGAGCACTCCATCTGTTGCCCTTTCTGCTGATTAGACCACTCTTTATTCAGAGTATGTAACTCTGTCATGAAGTGCTACTTTCAGTGTGTGTGTGTGTGTGTGTTCCAGTGTGTGGAGGTTACCTGAATGGCCCTGCTGGTTCCTTCAGCTATCCCAACACCCCAGGTCATGATGACTACGATCACCAGGTCAGCTGTGCCTGGGTGATCCGCGTCGACGCAAACAAGGTCAGCTTCAGTCTCTTTCAGTTGAAAGAGATTTCCTTTTTATTTTGTCATTCTGAGCAGGCTTTTGAGCCTTAGCATTGAGCCTTTGAGCCTTGAGCCTTGCGTTCCAGTGCCGTGCCAGATCTCCGGCATTCGGCATGACGTGTCGGATCTCTGGCGAGCCTTGCCTGACATCCGGATCGCCG
The DNA here is from genome assembly GCA_038406115.1 of Haemulon aurolineatum. Classification (NCBI taxonomy): domain Eukaryota; kingdom Metazoa; phylum Chordata; class Actinopteri; order Lutjaniformes; family Haemulidae; genus Haemulon; species Haemulon aurolineatum. The sequence goes on along the minus strand of JBCAUF010000072.1, from coordinate 22,431,591 downwards.
GAGATCAGGCACACAGTCATGCCGATATGCCGGATGTGACGACTCGCTTCTAGTTTCCACAGGCGCTATTCCCCAACAACAGCAGCTGAAGATGCGCGCTTTGATGGCTATGACGGTGTCATAGCTACATTTTACATAGAGTCAAGGCTGGGCACTACAGGGCGGTACTAAAGAGGGGCCAGGATTACGTCATTTGGGCCCTTCTTTAAAAAACAGAAAAAATCCTGCCCTCTGAAACAGTTTTGCCCTCACACTCTAAAACTCAAAACTGTATAGTTACACATGTTTTCACCTGTTTTCAGCAACTATACTCTTTATTATTTATTAATTATTTAATATTATTACAATAAAATTATGGATTTCACTTTGTTTCCACTTTAAACAAGTGAATCCTTTCTCATGCAGCTATCAGGGCGTTATCAACCCATTGGAGTCTTGTTTCTTGGGCAATTGACGATGTTTTCTACTGATGGATAAGGAGGAGCTGAGAGTGCTGTGACCAACTAAACCACAGTTCTCTAATATCAGTGGAGAAAGAGACATATGTGCATGGTTAGCATTGGTGGGTGTGATTATATGTCAGACTGACAGCGACCCTCTGAATTCTGTGTTCTTTTCTTTAGATTGTGCGCATTACCTTTCCCTACTTCCATCTGGAGAACAGTGCCAACTGCAACTATGACTTCCTGCAGATTCATGATGGCGACAGCGCCTCTTCTCATATGATCGGAAAATACTGTGGCCAGAACAACCCAGACGAGCTCCTCAGCTCCCACAATTCACTGTATTTCTGGTTTCGCTCTGACCACTCTGTCAGTGCTGGTGGCTTCACAGTTGCTTGGCAGTCTCAGGACCCAGGTAGGGCTGTTTCATCTGTTATCTGTAGGGTCATGAGCAAGTTTCCTACAAAATCAAAAGACTATTGACTTAAGTGGCTCAACTATGATTTAAGAAAAATGTACGGTCAAAAAATGACGCTTAGTGAAACATGTCAGCATGTATGTACTCATGCAACACAAACAGAAGAAGGAGCCTAGCAAGATGGCTGAATTTAAGTACCAGGAATAGTTAGCTATTGCAAGTATTATTTCAAGGCTGTTTGCAAGATGTGCTGAAAAGCTTTTTGAAGACCCACATTAGATCAGAGAAACACCACTGCTGCTGAAGTGCAAAACCACTGGTTTCCTTTCCCATCTGATACCAAGTAAAACTCAGGCTGTTCCAATATCAATCGACTCTTATTGTGTTTGGAAAATGAAAATGAAAAGCACTACATTTCAATTTGATTATAAAGAAATCTCAGAGACAAGATCAAATCATATGATATTATATCATGTATCGCATCGCATTGCATCGCATCACATCGTATATCATTTAGACTAGATCCTGATATTTCAATATTGATCTGCAATAACAAGTGCTTGCTAATGAAGTCCAACTTTGTTAGTGGAAAGTTCATTAAAACAGGCTTAAGACAGGTTTATATTCATAGTTCATAATTTTGAGATTTGTAAGATTAAACTCCAAAATAACTATTAATCAAATGCATTAATTTCTTTCTTAATTTCTTTTATTTTTTTCCCCCGTTCCATTTATTAATAAATAGATAAATGTTTTTTGATCTTGCTCAAAGGCTGCATATAATGTTGTCTAGTTCATGTCTGTCTGCTTGTTGAGAAACAAAGGTTAAATGCTGTTGGCTTGTGGTCTTACCCTTTGTTAATGATTTTTCTGTGTACTTATTAACAGTCTATTTCCAAATAGCCAACTGGTGATTTACGAGACCAGATGTGCATTCTGGGCATACTGTTGAATTTAATCTAATTAATTTCATCATGCTGCTCATTCTTTAGCCAAGTGATGCTTCACATAGATCCCATTTTTCACTTGTGCTCATCTCTCCCTACACTGATGCTGCATCTACAGAGGCCACACCTCTCTTTTTCTAGCACCGTTTTAATGTGAATAAATGAACTGTTGATGTCATCAAGGTTCAAGCCTTGAGGGGGCAGAACCTGATTGTTTTTGTGCAAGGTAATGAATTGTTCATCCTTCCCATGAATCTCCTTCTCATCTCAGTGTGTGGAGGTGAACTAACAGCTCCCTATGGTAATATTAACTCACCTGGTTACCCTGGAAACTACCCCCCTAGTCGGGACTGCTACTGGACAGTGACAGTGGCGCCTGGCTTGCTCATTACCTTTGCATTCGGGACTCTTAGTCTGGAGCATCACCCTGACTGCAACTATGACTTCCTGGAGGTGAGAAATTCTGCTGTGCAGGATATCCCGGCATTATCACAGCTGATACGACCCCAGGCAGGGCTCTGGATTACAGCTATAACTATACAGCCTATAACTATACATCTTCTTCCAATTGTTCTTCTGTTTGTCCTGTATGGTCAAATGTTATAGCTCCGTGATGGTCTTCTACCTGAGGACCCAGTTCTGGGGAAGTACTGCAGCACCGCAACACCTGCCCCCCTGCAGACCACTGGTCCAGCTGCATGGATTCACTTCCACTCTGACGCTTCTGTCTCTGACAGAGGCTTCCACATTACATACACAACATCACCAAGTAAGGAAATCTGCATACTCAGTAGGATGGAGAATACACCACTTCACACACTGTGCATACAGTATGCAACTGCCTCACATGACAGGACAGGACAACTTTAGGCTTTAATCGTGTCACTGTACTTGCTATTAAAAATGCCACCAAGGGCTGTTAATCGCTTCAAGTTTATGTTTTATCATTTTTATTCACAGTTCACCTGTTTGTTGTCCTCGATGTGTGATTGACAGCCATGAGTTTAATTAATTGAAAGAAAGAACTCCTTTGCACTTCTGTGACTTCACTTTATTTGACATCTTATTTAAAATTCTGTCCAAACTGTTTGCATGAGCCGGATCCTGTAGAAAACATAAAATGCTGCACTCCTAAGGGCAACTAGGAATGCATGATTGACTCATCTGACACTAACAGCCACATATCACACGAGTTCAGTGAAGCTTCAAGTGAACTGCAGGTAGATCAAAGAGGAGATTGTAAGCAATTGTATGAATCCAAATAGTTCAATATTTTAGCATGTGGAGCCAACTTTTTAAAAATGAAATATTGGTAACACTTTTGGGTGAAAAATGTTGTTTAAACAAGCCCTCGGTAAGTGAAACTGTGACGGGAGCAAAAATCCCCAGAAACTGCTCAGGGTTCAGGGAATTAAAAGCTCCCCCTGATATTTTGTTTCAGGTGACCCAGGTTGTGGTGGCACCTTCACTGACAGTGAGGGCATCATCATATCCCCCAACTGGCCCAATGACTACGCCCACAACCGCCAGTGTGTCTATCTGATCAGGTTACCAGTGGGTGAGCAGATACTCCTCAACTTCACTCACATGAACCTGGAGAGTCACGGCACGTGCACCTTTGACTATGTGGAGGTAGGACCTGTTCATAATTCACAATGATGTCCTGAATGAAATGAAACGTATGAGATTTAGGACATCAACATAGGCCTCAGAAAACAACTATTTGCTAGATAAAGCTATTGTAGAGTCATGGCATCCTGAGCAGACAGCATGTTTCCAGGCTAGTAACTCTTTCTGTTCTCGCAGCATCTTTTTCAACATGGCGAACAGTGCACTGAAATATGTTTCTGTAGACGTGTGAAGCAAGAAAGACACTATACACTAACAGAATCTTGATTCATATTTGGTCAGCACTGCTACTTGTAGTTTGATGTGAGTTTCATAAGCAGTGTGTGTTTGGAAGCACTATCTCTCTTCTTTTTCTTCAACTTTATTGAGTTGATTTTTATATAGTCAGTTCCTTCGTTCACGACATCTTGACACATGACACCAATATCTTCATCCTCCATCTCTTGAGGTCGTTATTCAACTACCATCAATTTTGGGTTAGGTTAGGGTTAGGGGCTTAGGGGGTTGGGGGATTCACGTTTCTTTAGACGTGAATCTTTCAGAACCTGAACTGGTAAGTAGCAGGACCAGCAGAGACAGCATTTCTTCAGGAAATTGCTTCATTCTGCATCTTGTTTGTATTTTATTCATCGTAATTTAGTTTTGCCCTTGTTGTGAAAAACACCTCCTCTTCATCAACTCCCTTTCTTTCAAGGTTCGTGATGGCAGACTGGAGACAGATGCACTGATAGGAAAATACTGTGGGAGCACCTTGCCGGCTCCCATTACTTCATCCTCCAACTCACTGTGGATTCGCTTCAGGTCCGATGCTTCTGTCAGCCGGGCTGGTTTCAGGGCTGTCTACTCCCTCGGTGAGGTTCCACACATTTACATACACATGTGATCTGGTATCATTCATGTTTTGTGTATGCATTATACTCTATTCATGAAAATGTGCCTGTTCTGTTTAACAATGGTTGTTCCAAGGGGATTAATGAATAAAAGGTCCAGTGCCTCCTCATAATTCTCCAATTCTAGGAGTGTGTTCCATTGCTTTGCATTATAGTTTGACAGCGTTAGGTGGCAGAAACTGAAACTGGCTGATAATGTCTCACAAATGCTCACAGTTGGATCGATTCTGATTGATGAGCGCCTGTAAAGGAGTGATCACAGATCCATGCAAGGATTTGAATCCTTACAGTCCATTCCATAAGCCACTGACCGACCTTTAATTCTTCTTCTCCCCAGCTTGTGGAGGCCCTCTGTCTGGGACTGGGCAGTTACGCTCTCCATACCACCCCAATGCCTATCCCCACAACAAGGAATGTGAGTGGGTCATTAACCAGCCAGAGGGCTATGTGGTCACCCTCAGCTTCCTGTCGTTTGATGTTGAGGGAGGCTCCTGCCGTTACGACTTTGTTCAGGTAAATTAATGTTAATCTACTTCATCAAATCAAATGACCAATAGTACTTGCTTTTTGCATTTCACTTTCAAATTCAATACAGAATAACAACCACACAAGTCTTCTTCTTCTTCTTCTTCTTCTTTTGAAGAAGAATATAAAGAACAGTGCTGGCAGCAGACCGTTGTAAATGGGCTGCATTTAAAAGCATCTTCCTAGTCTTTGCTACCACTCAAAGAGCTTTGCAAAGCAAACCCACCATGCAAGAGTCGCCTGCATCTTCCTGACAAACTCATGGCACAGCCATCGTGAACAATGTGATTCATTATCTAGCCAGAGGACACTTCAACATGTAGACTGCAGGGGCCAGAGATCGGACCACTGAACTTCAGTTCTACCTCCTGAGTCACCAACACGAAACACATTTCCTCCGTCTTTCAGGTCAGGGATGGCTCCACGGCCAGCTCTCCTCTGCTGGGGACATTTTGTGGTGTTAACATTCCCCCCAGACTCCAGTCCACTCAGAGATCAATGTACATCCGCTTCAAGACCGACGCCTCTGTCAGCAACTATGGCTTCGAAGCAGCCTACGGCTCTGCCTTGGAGGGTGAGCCAAGTATAATTATTCTGTATCATTATTGTTTGCAAAGATTTCAGACTCCACAGATGACAGATCCGATGATGTTACTGAGCAACATTACCAAGCTGTTGGAGTACACATGCATTTGTCGGTCCAGTTTCTAATAAGAAAAAACAGATAACATAGACAATATATGTGTTGGTCACATTGTTTAAGATAATATAACCTGCACATTGTCCTCTCTTCATTCCTAAACTCTCATCTACAGCCTTCAATATGCCCCCAGACACACCTAGCAGATATCTGTACCAGCTTATTGTGCTATGTGTTGAACTACCTATGACTCATCAGAATCTGTACCTGTGGCTTTTGACTTGTCAAACACCAGAATATACTTCAATATTCCTTTAAATGAGTATCTTCGTAAGCTACTTGAAAACTTTCTAAAAGTCTGTCAATCCCTAATAAATATAAAGATGACCAGCTGTCCTTTTTCTTTTTCAGGCTGTGGTGACACCATGACCAGCCCTTCAGGCACCATCACAAGCCCAGGCCACCCCAACAACTACCCCCATGGTGCCAACTGTACGTGGTTTATCAGTGTCCCCCCAGGAAACCTGGTTCGGCTGTCATTTGACTCCTTTAACCTGGAGTACCACAGTAACTGTAACTATGATTACCTTGAGGTGTATGACAATGGCACGGTGCAGACTGGAAATATGATTGGCAGGTACATGATATGTAATGTATGTATGTATTTAGCAGCACTGTCAGAAATAAATCGCTTTTTATTGGTTGTATGAGATGAGTAAAGGCATTTGGGTGCTTTGTGTGTGCAGGTACTGTGGGCGCTCAGTGCCTCCATCCATCACCAGCACTGATAATCTGCTGACACTGCTGTTTGTGTCCGACTCAAGTTTAGTCTCCGAGGGATTCTCTGCCAGATATGTCTCCATCAATGCAACCACAGGTACAGAATTTTATTTATTTATTATTCATTTATTTTTTCAGTTTTTAATGAATTTAATAATGTAATAAAATAGTAAAGCTTCAGGATCCACTGCGAGATCCATCTATGGGAAATGTCCCCTGATAGTTGATTTAAACGCATGCCACATCAGCCAATGAACTGTTGGGGAGTGTTTACGTAATGAAATAGCTTACAGAATAATCACACTCCCAAACCTTGCGTACAACAATTTTGATATTAGGATATTTAGACACTTAAAAGGCTTAGTGTTAAATGAAACTGATAAATTACTTAAGGTCAAACTTAATACTTATCCATCACAATGTTCTCAGTATCACAATATTCTCCTTTCTCATGAGTGATAATATTTATCAGACATCAAATGACAACCAATCTGGCAGAGGATCTATGGGGTTAAAGTCAGGCTTAATCCTGGTCTGCCCATCTTTACCTACACAAACTTTATGTAAAACTATACGTAGGACTGATGAATTCACATGAAAACTTCCATTTTGGAAAGGAAAAATGGAAATGAATGAAAATCAGGAAAAAAAATTTTATTGATGGCATTAAAAAGAAGTAACGTCCAATACTGTATGCAGAATGTATTTTTTATTTGGACAAAATGAAAATGTACTCAGATTGTAAGGTTCTGCTTAAATTTTTGTTTCTCATCAGACTGTGGTGAGACCTTCACCACCCCTACAGGGTCCTTCAGTTCACCAAACTTTCCCGCCTACTATCCCAACAATAGAGACTGTATCTTCAAGATAATTGTGGAGGTCAACATGCAGATTATGCTCAACTTCACCAGCTTTGAACTGGAGGGCTCCCCTCCTTCTTGCAACTTTGACTTTGTGGAGATCAGGTAAGAAAATGATTAAGATGTTAGTTGACTTTGGAAAAGTGGAACCTCTTACATCATTTGACAGTGTCGGAGTTTGAGATTTATAGCCTGCCAAGCAGAAAGTCCCATACAGTTTGACCTGTCACACAAGTCTGTAAAACTGAGATGGTGAAATCTGTCAGAAACCTGTTAGCTTATATTTCCACCTGAGATCACAGGAACCAACTTGCAACCAGATTTGGTCCTCTGGTCAAAGTCCTATCAGCGTGGTTTCTTCATCAAGCTTGAATGCAAGAAGCTATCATTGGCTGTGGCAGAAGAGGAAGGATCATGTCTGGGCCCCTAGGTGACACCCAGGTCCGAACAGCCTGCGGTGGGCCTACCTTGACAGAGAGTGGCTAGTGATAAAATGACAAAACACCTGACAACGTTGAGGTGGACAACTGGTGATGTGTCATGATGGTGGTATCATCTGGTGGTTACGGCCAAAAACATCTACACTCTACACAGAAGAGTGCTGAATCTTCAGGGATTATCACACCTAACAAGTCCTAACTAATGAATAACACAGAGAAAAGGGGAAGACCCATCTCTTACATAAGTCTGCTTCAAAAGAAAGGCTGAGTCCCCATCATCCCCTGTCTGATAGCAGTTTACAGTATGTTACAGTTGAAGCAGTGAGCCCTGCTTCTGTGTCGCTCGCCAGATAGCAGCAAGGTGATCATGATATGGCTGCGGTGGATGTTGTCTTTTTGTGTACTCTCCTATTCATTTAGAGTTATTTATTTAGAACTAGTATTAATTACTATTTGCAATTAGTTCATCCACAGCCGTCTTGATTAGGCAATATTAATACATACTAAGGCTTATATATCTTTATTCAATATAACTTCCACTGCCTTTTTGCAGGGATGGTGGCTATGAGACATCTCCTTTGATTGGTAAGTTCTGTGCCAGCCAGAGGCCTCCAGTCCTGGTGTCCCATAGCAACCGTCTTTGGGTGAGATTCCGGTCTGATGCCAGCGTCACACGTCCTGGATTCTCAGCCCATTGGGATGGCACACAGACTGGTGAGTGGTTAATGCTATAATGTTAGCGCTTACTCTTTTAGCCAGGTTAAGCTGGGAAAGTTAGCATAGAGCATGGAGTGATGAACCATGACTACCACCTGAAATGTAAGAGACTTTAGATTGCATTCATGACATGAACTATACTTTCAAATGTTAGAACTTAATGGAAATGAGTCCTTTAAAAGCCAGCAGAAACTACATCCATCCATCTATATCCTGCCCTTGCTATAGCATGTCCTGAAAATCTGCCAAAGGTATCTCAAATATCCACGAAATTAACACTTAGGAGCTTCTTAGAAGTATCTATGTGTTGCCAGTGTACCAGACACAGCCACTCTATGCTCAATTTACCTATGCACACTATGCACACACCTAGATATATTTTGCAACTGAAGAATAGGCTAGTATGTTGATATAATTTAATCACTTTAGTATAAGACTACATGTACTTTAGACATGGCAGGTATGCAGTGAAAGTATTGTGTGTTAGCTGGCTAAGTCATACGATACGATACGATACACTTTATTGATCTCACATCGAGGAAATTCATGTCACAGTGGCAAGAAATTGGCATACAGATAATAAAAAAAAAACAATGACACAAAAAATAAATACTGGTATAAAAATTAGACAAACAAAAGACTAAAATATTTAGCTATATAAAGATATAAAGAAACTTATCAGCTATGTGCATCATATATAGAGAGCTATTTGCATTATATACAAAGAAAAAAAATGAAGTGTTGAAATCTTGCCTTGTTGAGAGGCTAGAGAAAATTCCATATTACAGATAGAACTCTGTAACTCTGTAAAGTATAAGAACGAAGAACTATAGTATTGCACATGATAATTGCATTGATGAACAGGTAGTAGGTGCAGGATGGCAGAGGTAGTAGTGGTGAAGTTGTGCAAAATATGTCGACAATAGGTTAATCGTGCTCTATTAAAAGTTGTTAGTGTAGTGAAGTCTGACAGCAGTTGGGATGAATGACACAGTGATACAAACACACACACACAAATTACACCCTGCTTTTATTCCCTCTTCCAAGGATGTGGAGGGACGCTGACAACTGCATCTGGGGGATTTACCTCCCCTAACTACCCTCTGCCCTACCATGCTAATGCTGAGTGCTACTGGAACATCAGGACCAGCCAGGGCAACCAGATCCTCCTTTCCTTCCCTGATTTCCACCTGGAGTCCAGCTCTACCTGCAATTTTGATTACCTGGCTGTATGTAAAAGCACCTACAGGTTTTAGCGTACCGCTAACAAGATGGATCCTATGCATGTGCACAATGAAGCCCATTAACATCCATCTGTAATTGATGCACACATAGGGCCTGATTTACTAAAGGTTTACGTGTGCAGGTGCAAACCTGATTGCACGGGCAAACTCATGTTGAAGCCGATCTACTAACCGGACACAAGGGGGATTGTGTCCCTCAAACGGGCAAAATAGCGCACGCAATCCATTTGCACCTGCAACATGCAAACCAGTAGCGTGTGCAATCTGTTAGTGTGCGCAAACAATTTAGCACCCCTTATCTGGGATCTTCAGGTCCATGGTGTACTGTTTAGCCTGAAAACAACATTTGTCAGCAGACAACAGCCATATTGCATGGAGCATTTTGCTTCAATAAACTCAGATCAAACTATTAAACTAGGCAACGATGATCAGATGTAAAAGATTATGTTACTACATAGCATATTTTTCACTGAGAATGTTTTCAGAGCCATATTACTGTATAGTGATGTAACATGTTGCCCTTGTGATTAAAAGCTTTCAATACTTGCAGTTGAGGCAATATATGTGTATTGACCCAAAGAGTATGTTTTTGATTCATAATTGTGTCTTCGACTTTGAGTTTTATTTTTCTTCACTATTTTCTGCTGTAATCAACAAATAATTGGTGCTAGTCTATCTTGTTTCTCTTATGTGACTAACTAATGACTGTGTATGTGTTAATGTATGTTTAGGTGTATGATGGCAACAGCACCAGTGCTCCACAGCTGGCCAAGTTGTGTGGCAGTCAGTCGCCCAGCACCATCAACTCCTCCAGCCATCAGCTTTACATCAAACTACGCACTGACACCATCGTCAGCGCTGGAGGCTTCCTTGCATCATACACCACCAGTAGGAAAACACACGCAGGAAACTGCATTGAGTCTGAACATGCCATGTTGTGTCTGTCACAATTTAGCAGATGTACAGATGAGGATAGAGTTGCCAATATTATAGGTTTTAGACTTAGTTTTGAATAATGCTTATCTCAGAAATGGAATGCCTGTGTGTGTCCATCTTGATAAAGGCTGAAAATGTCAGAGACACCAAAGTAAATAATCTCTGACAAAGTCTGTGGTGTATTTAATATATTCGGGATTTCGGAATGTTCTTAATAAATCATACAAAGTCAAGATTAGGCCATTATTAAGCCATGCCCCCTTTTCTCACGCTGGGTTGTGTTTGTTTTCAGAATGTGATGGCATGTTCATCTCTGACCAGTACAAAGGAGTGGTGGAGTCACTGAACTTCCCCAACGGCTACCCAGTCAACTCCTACTGCAGCTGGACCATTCAGGCAACCAATGGAAACACTGTCAACTACACCTTTACAGCCTTCCAGCTAGAGTCCAACAGCATTTGTGCCTATGACTACATCAAGGTACATACTGTAGATGCACCCCATTCAACCATCGAACTATAAAACACTGTAAAAGCTGTTAGTTTTCATTTTAGTTTTGTTTTTTTGATACTCAACTCTATAAGGAGTGTATCTTTCTGCTGATGACGTCCATCCTGTTGATTCAGTGCATTGACCATTAATGACGGGATGTCCCACAACTTTCTGTAGCTTCATAGAAATATAACAGAAGTCATTTTTTTCAGTATTCCACAACAAAGACAAAAACAGTATTCTAGATTCTGACCTCAACCACAGCAACTACATGAATTCAATAACAAGCTGTGTGGTCTGTCATCTTAAGGATATGAAAAACATTCGAGACCTGATCTCTGTGGTCAGTGAGTGAGACTTCTGTAAAGGTCTGCTTCTGGTTTATAATCCAAACAATCTGTTAAACACTGCAGGAATGAACTGCCTGACAAAGACAAAGAGAGTACTATGTGTTACAGCAGCTCTTCAGACCTCACGCTGTCTTTCAGAAAACAATTTGACATTTCACTGTATTTCTGTTAGCTCAGTTTTTCTGACTATACAGTATCATACTCTTCACTCATACCACTCTCACCAACTATTACTATCCTAGCTCTTTGATGGGCCTAATACGCAAGCTCCTCTGATTGGTACATTCTGTGGATACACGCCCCCTCCAGCCAACACCACCACGAGCTCAGCCCTCACCATGGTGTTCAGATCAGACAACTCTGTGTCCATGTCTGGCTTCCAGATGATGTGGTACCAGAACGGTAAGAAGGAAGAGGGCAAGGCACGATCAACAGAATTCAACAAAGTGTATATCATGGGTGTTGCGTTTAGACATTTTAATGTAGAAATGATGCATATTATGTGTTTCATGAATTCATTTTGTACAATGAGTGCATAGAATACACAAATTCTCCGAATTTTGTTATTGCATTGTCAAAAATGGTGAGCTCCATTATTACTCCAGCATTACTTTGGCCAGACTCCACAGAGGACCATGACACACTGATGATGATGCCAAGAAAGCACTGTTTAATGTTTGTATTGTCTCGCTGGCATTAATGCTATAATGTGAATAAAACTATTTATTCAGTGTGGTCACAAGGTCACAGACAAGCAAACAAAAAAAGAATGGTGTCACATCAGAGAGGTTTATGTGTGAACACAATCATCCAATAGATGTATATACTACTTTATAGATTTTGTAGTTTGACTGTCTGCTTGGTACCCATTGGGACAGAGAATGTCTGACCTCCTTATGCTCTGATATTTACATCATCCTTATATTGAAAATATCGTCAGGTTTAGATAAGGTTTTTTGCACACCTGATTACAACAATTTGAAACTTTGGCCCCCTCTGAATTGGTGTATGTCCCTGCAGGTTGTGGTGGGGAGCTCTCTGGTCCCAGTGGCTCCTTCAACAGCCCAGACTACCCCAACAGGTATCCAGAAAACAGGGAGTGTATCTGGTATATCAGCACATCAGCTGGCAGCAGCATGACCCTCACCATCCATGAGTTTGATGTGGAGTTCCACCAAGACTGCAACTATGATGTGCTGGAAGTAAGATATTGATCTGTCGTCTAATTCTTGGCTGAGAACACAAAGTATTCATCGAGGCCACTTCAAGTGTAATTCATCAAAAAATGTTCTGATGCAAAAACTGAATGGATGGTTTCTTAGTTCTTCATCTCTAAGCCAGACTACATTTAGTGCTGCGAACATGTCAGATGTTGGTAGCTGCAGGCGATCCAGAGACACCGATGGATATTTGAGTGTAGTCATGTTTAATCTGTCCCTCACACTATCAGAACACGTTTAGTCACTGAACAAAACATGATTCAACCAAACAACCCCACCACTGTCCATCTGCACATGTTTTTGCATTTCTACCAGTACAAGTGCATTATAGTTGGCTTTCATTTTAACCCCACCCCAGGTCTATGGAGGCCCAGACCTCTCAGCCCCTCGGCTGGCCCAGCTCTGTAGCACCACCTCCAGCCCGATGCAGGTGTCAAGCACGGGTAACCTGGTCACGGTGCGCTTCAAATCTGATGCCTACGTCAGTGGTCGAGGTTTCAACGCCAGCTGGACCGAGGTCCAGGGAGGTGGGTGGACATGACTGAGTGCTTTAACATAGACGCATGGATATTATAATTTCAGTTTCATAATACATGAGATAAGGTAAGTGACAAGAACAATCAAGTCCTCTTGTGGAGGCAGGCATCATGCAGAGTAAAGGTGCCAAAAATTCAATCCATTAAACAAAACAAGACAGAAAAAACACAGAACAACAAATGTTTTTGAATGCAGAAATATATATATGTATATGAAATACATTGCAATATTGGAGTTTGATTGGATGTTTTACACATACATACAAACGTACATCAGAGATGAGTTGCACAGTTTACCATCAGCAGATTTCAACATAACATCACCTTTAACCAACTGTGCTCGTCCCTGCAGGCTGTGGAGGTCCGGTCACAGCTCCGGCAGGGGAGATCCATTCTCCTTCGTATCCTAACAGCTATCCCAACAACGTGGACTGTTCCTGGGTTATCAGTGTGGATTCCCACCACCGTGTTTTTCTCAACTTCTCTGACCTGGATATTGAATACCATAGTGACTGCACTTGGGACTATGTGGCTGTGAGTGACTGAATAAGGAACATTCACTGTGAACATTGTGTCTACCATGTCATACACAAAGATTTCAGGGCATGTTTTATTCATTTGGTTTATGGGTGGTTGGTCCATAAATGCAAGTTGCTGCATATGGGTCACTTACACTTAATGCTGGGGCACTCATTGACATTCAGTAGAACTCTACCACATAGCAAGTGAATCATTGCACTACAACAGCTTCCTGTGTAACCTGTATAACTGTAGTCATCCTCAATGATTGCTGTGGAAGTTGGAGAAGTCTGTTATATATCATTGAAGTATATCATACAAAAACTATGTAATATAAAATTTCATATAAGAATATAATGTGGAGGCAGTCAGCAGAAGAAGCTTGTTTGACAGTTCCTGCATGACCATGCTGTACTCAGTCATAGAGTCATTTACAAAAAAGAAATAGCAGATAGGTTGGTGGTTTCATCCCTGTTGAAAGCAAGAGTTTGGAGCCTGATTGCTCCTGATTGGTGGGCCAGCACAGTGCTTGATAGTTCCTTCAGTCCATACCATATGTCTGTCCCTCTATAGATCCATGATGGTCCAACCATATCGTCTCCTCTGCTGGCCCGTGTGTGTGGCACCACTCATCCTCCTGCCATCACCTCCACCCAGAACACCATCTACGTTCGTTTTAGGTCCGACTCCAGTCGCACTCACCGCGGCTTCAGTGCTCGTTTCTCTGAGGGTGAGTTTCCTTTAACTTCTCTGTTTGAATCAGCAGAACATGGGTGAAACATCAAGTCTGCCAGTCTATTGAATTACTCAGTGCTATGTCAAATGCAGAGTATGAACTGCAAATGAATATCTGCTCTAAAGATCAGTTATCAGTGTTCTTTATTATAGGTAAAGGTTTCAGCCCTGAAAAAAACATATTATCCTAATATCTATCAATACAATCAGATTAATTCATACAACAATTCTACACTTATAGTAATAACAATACTCACCACCATGAAGTCATTTTAGAGACTGGGGACACAAGCTTTCTGATAAATACAGCTTTATAGTATTGCATTGCTTGACTGCATGTAAGACAAGCTTTCAGCTAAGGAGCTGGTCACATCAAGACTTTCTACATGAATTTTTCTCACCTGTTGCACTGGCCAAGTCCCATTCCATGTTCCACTGCAGGAAACCATCTCAACTTCAGTGCTCCGGTGGTCAGCGGTGGGAGACGCCAACTGTGTAATATTCTTTGTCTCTTTTCAACAGCTTGTGGTTCAACCATCACGACAGATGATATTGGAGGGGCCATTGCATCACCTCGGTATCCAGCGTCATACCCGACCAATCAAAACTGTAGTTGGATCATCAAAGCACAGGAACCCTGTGAGTTGTGTTAGCCAGCCCTGTTGTTGTATACATGGTGTTACACACACAATGTTGTGTACTTTTAACCCTTTGCCTTCTCTGTCTGTGACCAGTCAACCACGTCACTCTGTCATTCACTGACTTTGAGTTAGAGATGGTCTCCTCCAACTGCTCCCATGATGCTGTGAATATTCTGGACGGGGACAACTACCAGGCGCCTTCCATAGGTAGCTACAGTGTAGTATGTGTGTGTTCACCAAGTCATATTATGTCAACATAGGCTTTAAGTTATTAATGATACAGTGTGTTGAATGTTCTCATGAAAATATATTGTAAACATTCCTCAGGACGATACTGTGGCTCTGAAATACCTCACCCAGTGACATCCTTCAGCAATGCTTTGGTGGTCAACTTCATCTCTGACCAGTCCGTCTCCGGAAAAGGCTTCAGAGCCACCTACTCAGCTTCCACCTCCAGTAAGATCTACTGTACCAAGACATACTGCTCCCAGCTCAGCTGGACACACCGATCACTGCAAATCCATTCCTGTCACTTCTCTTCTGTTCAGGTTGTGGAGGAGATCTGGTGATGGAGAGTGGTGCATTTAACAGTCCTAACTATCCAGATGCTTATCCGCCTAATGTGGAGTGTGTGTGGACCATCACAAGCTCACCAGGAAACCGTCTCCAGCTCTCATTTATGTAAGTCAGTCTGAGTATTGGCGTCCATATCTGTGACGAAACATTCAAAACTCAACAATCTGAATTTTGGAGGGAGAGTGATGTCACCGTGTACCCTCCATACAAGGCTTCACCAGCATCCATTCACATGTGTAGCAGAGAGGAGAAGATAAACAAGTTCAGAAATGTCAAGTCAGAAAAAATCACGGCTCAGCAGAGACAGCAGGCAAAAATACAGAAAGTGATTAACTTTGAGTTGTTGTGTGCTGTTTTTTCAGATGAACCATAGTCCACAACGTAAAGATTTAATCAGTTTATCATGACAAAGCAAAGCACATTTTCAGATTTTTGAATAATAATAAGTGAATAAAAAAAGGATGATTTAAATTATAAAAAATTGAATAATGCTTTGCAAATGTTGTGACCTTAACTTTTTGTCAAAAAGAAAAGAAATGAGAAGGTAATGCTGAAAAAAAAAACAAATCAGTTCATTAAACAGCCATTGCATGCACACATTTCAGATATCATAAGGTGGTATTCATAGGAGACGAAACAAGAATGTCAGTCAGTATATTGCTTGTATTGCCTATTGGGAGACTTTCCCCAGATTCTAATATATTGATATTTAGCATTAATTGATCTATCAATAACAGTCTTCTTGTGTTGTGTTCAGTATCTTCCACCTGCAGGGAGGCTCTGGCTGTCAAAATGATTACCTCGAAATCAGAGAGGGAAACTCTACTGGGTCTCTGGTTGGTCGTTTCTGTGGAACCTCACTCCCCTCCAACTACACGTCTGTGATTGGTCACATCCTGTGGATTAAATTTGTTTCAGATGCATCGACCAGTGGAGCAGGATTCAGAGCTACATTCTCTCACTGTGAGTGTCTGAAGACAATTCACCAGTCTCCTTTTATTTTAATGACACTGAAGTTGCTATTTAGGTTAGTTTAGTTATAGTGTCTTTAAAAGGAAATATGCCATACGACTTAGTGAGTTATTAACAGTGAGCTGATGTACCAGACCATACCATGTTGCAAAACTGATGCACCCTGATCCATACACTCTTAGAAATAAGGGTTCTTCTACAGGGACTGAGGTTCTACCTGGAACCATTTGCTTCTGAAAAACCCTT
>JBCAUF010000072.1:22311383-22321447 GCA_038406115.1 Haemulon aurolineatum | reverse complement strand
TCCCATTCACTTTTATTTCCGGGAACCAGCGCGATGCTAAACTTCCGGGTTTTGACGTCAGCCCTAACACACTCTATAGAGTAGCTAGCTTTGGTTAAGCCAATGCTGTCAGTAGCATTAGCAGCAGTTAGCATCAGAGCACCTGTTGCCATTCATTGTGCAGCTCAGCAGACGACGATGCTGTGCTAGTTCGTGCTGAGTCTTGAGTCATGCTACGTTGTCGATGAGATGAGATGCTGGGAAGTAATTAGTGATCTAAAAGCTCACAGGGGGAGCATGTGATATTCTCCACCTGCTCTGGCTGAAGCCCATTGAGAGTTTGTGGTGAAACAGAAGCTGCTTCAGTTTGAACAGAGAGGAGTAAACCTGATCCTTTGGCTGTGTCACTATTGAAGTCTGTCGGCTTGTGTGGTCCTCTATGTGTTTTTCTATAGCTGACCTAGTTTCTCAAAGCCAATAGTTGTAACAGTCTGTCTGTTAGAGAACTGGACAAAACACTGTCACATCGAGGGCTGCCCCAAAAATGTGTAGAGCTGGTCCTGGACCCTTCAATCTGAACTGTTTTTAGATCACGGGTGACAAAGACAGGCTGTAAAACAGGAGCGAATGGTTGAATCTTCATATTTAACAGCCAAGAGATTCTGAGTCAGGTCCTGCTCTCCTCACAGCACGACATACTAGTCTGCAAAACTGAAATAAAGTTTATTTCTGTGCTTTAACAACTGTGCATAAAACCTCATCAGCATGCAGCGTTGATCAGAGCAGATTGTTGACAGGGACCACGTGAGTTTGTTTACCCCGTTTGCAGCCGTGATTGTTGAAATGAAATGTGTGCGGTGAGGATTGAGAGTAGCGCATAGCACGAGTGAGACCGTGTACACAGTGAGCATATTTTAGGAAATGATGACTGGTGGATTCTTCAGACAGCAAGGCTTTTTTTGGTTGTTTCTCTGATTTCAAAATGGATGTTGTTGTTCTCAGTATAGCATTGTGAGGGAGAAAATAGGATGCTGGACTGTGCCTGTGACTGGACTGCATCCTTTTGAATCTGAATGCATCAGGGACACAGAACACATTGACATTCGATGTTAGAGGAGGCCACCTTCACCACAAGTCACTCCTTGGAATTGCTGACCCCACTATATCTGCCCCACTCACCTGTGAGTGCCATTCCTGTGAAGTGGAAGCATCGCTCAACACCGAGTTCCAAACTGCCTCTGGAAGCAGCATCAGCATGAAAACCGTGTGCCCACCCAAGCCATTAGTTGCAGATCCGCCATGTTGGGTTGCTGGTTTTTACGAGCACCAATGCTGAGCGCTATGGCTACAAATGGTAGATTTTCATGTGTGCTAAATTAGCAGCGTTAACATGGGATGGTTGGGTGTGGCCAGTAACAGCTTATCTGCATAAAAGTGACAGAGCCCCTCCATAGCTCATTCTGGAAGGGACTGAAACTGGCAAGAATAGAGGTGGTGAGATCTCTTTTTGTAAGAGTTCTTTTGTGCAAAAAACGTCATGAACATGTTTTGTATATAGACCATAGACCTTGAACTTGTTGAAAAGAGGTATAATATGCCCCCTTTAATATAATGACAAAAGCCCAATACCAGTTTTAGGGCCCTATGATTTCCACGATAACGGAATCGCAGAATTGGCCGATTAAAATGGAATCTATGTTTTAACGTGGAATATCATGGATTTTGACCTAATTTGACTGAAATGCTGTTTTTGTATGGCAGAGGAACGTATGTCTGGGGTAAACTGCACGGAGGGAAGCAAATCTGGGTGGCACAACAAGTCCCCCGCCACAGACTGAGCCCCTCCCCTTGCAAACAATGAATGAATGGTGAAGCACTGCGGTCGAGTGAGCCGCCTTTCGTCTTTGCGAAGTCGAGCCAGCCGCCCCGACATTTGAAGTGTGTCCGTCGTGTGAAACTGATGGCGCATGCTCGGGCTCCGCCGAGAAAGTCAGCGCTACTTCAATACTCAGCACCGAGCAAGCTAACTTCTGGTTTTCAAAATAAGACGTCATTTTATTTTGTCAAATTTTAGGATAAAACCTGTTTGTTCCATAAGTAGTTCATGAAACCTATACTGCTGCTCTAAGTACATCATGGACTACTGCCATGGGTACTATCAAGTACTTTTACTGTATATTTTCTGAGTAATTTATAGACAAAGTCCCTTAAACTGAGCAAGAATAAACCCTCTTTTGCTAACTTTGATGAGGCATAAAACCTGTTATGCCTAACATTAAAAACACACTGTTTTTGGTAGGAAAACAAGAGTAAAAGGTTAAAAAAACAGAATTCCCAAAAATTAAAATGTAAAAAACAGAATTTGGGAAAAAATAAAATGGATTTCATAGGGCCCTACAGTTTCAGATGAGTTTGGTTATGAAAATACAATGATATAGCCCATGTCTTGGACTAGATGAGTTGCAAGGTGTACGGCTGGTCCTGGGTCTGACATTCAGTTTTTGTCTCTGGCATTTTGTCACAGAGGCCATACAGAAGGTGTTGGCTGAATTACACACAGACAGATGAAAATGACAATGACAACCTATGACCATGATCAAAACACACTCTGATAAGTCAATGCAAAGTGAAGCTGTAGAATGACTCTCTGTTTGTGTTCCTGAAGGGAGTCTGATATGCGATGTGGCAGTGTGCAGCACAGGGGTTGTGTTCTTTGGCCCCTCTGTGAGGGAAGAGGCTGAGAGCAGCAGACGCTCGGCTGTCATGTTTGTAGGCCCATCCAGCATGTCCATGACATCACTAGTTTGCAGTATGAGCCAGGGCTTTAGAGTAGGACCGGGTTACTTTGATCCACCTTTAACCCAAATTCTCCCAGCAGCTGAAAATAGAGGGGAAGGGAAAGGGGTCGGAAGGGCCGGTAGACGAGCATAATGGAGAGGGGAGAGCCAAAGAAAGCATTCCTCACTCAGGAGAATGAACTGAGCCAGAGGGAGCGTAATGACTGACTTTTCTTTTTCGGGATCTGTGGTTTCTCTGCCTGGTCATTAGGTTTCTCTGGCCCTGCAGGCCCGGCACAACAGATCTGTGTGTGTTTCTGTGTGTGTTTCTGTGTGTGTGTGAGAGAGAGAACGATAGAACGACAGCAAATCAGTGGGTGTTAGGTAGACAAGAGAACAAGCATGACATGATTCCTTTATGTTTTTTCGACAAGATGGCAACAAAAGCTTCCTGATGAGGATCCCTTCCACTGGATCCGGTGAAAGATCAGCCGGGGGTGATGTTTCAGGTTGTGGGGGAACATAGAATTACACACTGTGTTAATGAGCTGTGCTCCACTGGCTCTCAGCTCAAGTGGAGCTTCTCCTCTCACCATCCAGTTGCTCTCGACAATGTGTCGCTGGTGCTCACTGTCAGCTCTCATTAGAGCTCAGACCACAAAGTCTGACCCGTTCACAGAGCACACACAAAAGTCCAAACCACGGCCATAGACTGCCTGTATGGGTCTACCATATGTTGTTTGCATTCTGCTCTGATTGTCTTCATCTTAGACTCCCTCAAGTTGACCAAGGACTAAAAACAGCACTCCATGGTAAGGAACTGTGAGTCACTTCTGAAGCTTCACACACTGAGAGCTTGTGTTGATGTGATGACTTATAGTAATTTTCCTGAGTATTACACAGTGGGTAAAGTTTTCACGCAGACAATAGGAACACTTTTATAACTTAGCTTGTGTACAGGCTAGAGGTCGACCGATAGTGGATTTCTAAAGGCCAATATAATAACGATAGTTTGGAGCAGGAAAAAGCCGATAGCTGATTAATCGGCCGATACAACCCCCTCCCTTCAAAAAAATTCAACACTGTTGGAAATTAATAATCTCTGACTTTATAGCAGCAGCTGTTTTACTGAACAGCTAATAATTATCCAAATGTATTATGTATTAAATCTCAAAGTGAACATCAGACTCAAAGCAATAAAGAGCAAAATAAATACATAAATCTTGAACTGGATATCAAAGGTTATAAATTTACTGAACAGTTAATAAATATCCAAATGTATAAAATCTCAAAGTGAACATCAAACTCAAAGTGATAAATACCAAAATAAATATATAATTCTTGAACTGGATATAAAAGTAATAAATACTGAAATAGATAAATCTGGATAACTGAACATCAGTTTCACTGTAATAAACACCTAAAAAAATATATAAATCTTCATGGCGCTGTGGAAAAAAACCCAAAACACAGTAGGGCTGTCCTAAACGATTATTTTTCTCTCGATTAATCTATCGATTAGCCTATTTCTTCGATTAATCAATTAGTCAAACGATTTTTTTTTTTGCCTAATCTAGCGATTATTTTTTTTAGTTTGACGATTATTAAATTACAAGAACACTTCTAAACACTTATCTTATATAAATTCTTTATTTATTCATTTATATTTATTATATTATTATTATTGTTATTTATTATTAGAGTTTGCCTTAACCTGAAAAATAGACACATAAAGCAGAGTGCACATAGAAATATTAAGACAATGATTTTGAAAAGGCACATTTTATATATTAGTACAGTCACGGACTATACTAAGCACACCAGTCAGTGTTTCCTCTTGGATTGTTCTTTAAAACAGCGGGGGCAGGACATCACTCTCACCCCCAGGTAAATAGGACCTGGCTGTGCTGCGTCCGGGTCTCTGCTGCTACAGCGAGCTCGCAGGAGCGACGACGGAGTAAGTTCGGTATAAACAGATAACACATGTTTATATCTATGGATACATAAAGCAGCAGAGCCAGTAAAAGTATCTGCACAATTTGACGAGAGTGAAACGTATCAGCTCCGCTACATAATCAAAGCTGAAATACTGAAACAACGTCCTCGTAACTTTATGTTAACGCACGTTAAAAAACCAACTCAATCATGCCACGGTGTTACCATAAATTCACGTTAGTAAGTTAGTTAATTTGACTTAACGATTGTCCAGCCTTTTGCTCTCTGTCGTCCTGCAACAGCTCACCTGGATGTCGCCGCTTCAGGCGCTCATTCATCGCTGTCGTGCTGCCGTGGTAACGTAACGTTACGCCATCTGAACTTTGACAGTGTTGCAGACGACCAGGTCATTTGTCAACTCCTTAAAATATGTCCATACTTTTGACTTCTTTGGGCGTTTATTTGGCTGTTTTGTCATACCACTGGTGCCTCTCTGTCCGAGACGTCAAAACGTCGAGCCTCCGCCATTGTTGTTTATGAATGTAAAGCATGTTTGCGTTAATTGCGTAATCGACGGTATGTTGTGCGCGTCGACGTATTTACGTAATCGACGTAATCAATTATTTACGTAATCGACGTAATCGATTACGTCGACTAATCGGGACAGCCCTAAAACACAGCCATCGGCCACTATCGGGGGCAATTTCTGCTAATTCCGATAGTAAAACGTCCTATCCGGGCCGATTAATTGGTTGTCGACCTCTAGTACAGGCAGTTACCCACATCAGCACCTGGTTCTCTAGAGGATACTACCACAATTTCAAGGGAGTACCTGGAAAATCATTTTTTTATTTTAGTCTATTTCAAATATATCCATATGTTTGTGTTAATGAGGAAAATCCACACTCACAGGATCGCCATTTAGAAGCATTTGTAGATTTAGTGCCACAATAATTAGCAACCTCCCAGCTACAATTGGCTGAAGCTCAAACCTACTGGCTTGTATGTTATTAACATCGATGGTTCAGTGGTGGTCCTGAAGCAGGACTGGTGTCTCTTTTTGGTAACAGAAGTTACAAACAGAAAATTTGGCTGAGACTCAGTTTGAGATGATGCAGGCAGCGGCTGCCTGTTGGTGTGTATGGATGTAAGAACTGTTGGATTTATTAGAGGCCTCGCCAGTGAGTTTGAAGTGTTGAAGTGGGCATTGAGGTAGCCCAAACAGCACAGATGAAACTGTCCTGCCCAAAGGTTACAGCCTCAAAGTGGACTCCCCCGGCTCACCAAAGTTCAAACTGCTCAGTTGTTTGTGCCCGTGTGAACCTTTCGTCAGAGTGATGTCAGTTTAGAGTCCTCACTGTAACACTCAGCCACTGCAGAGACAGCATGCTTTCAGCAGAGCAGCACTTATTTTCAGTCTAATGCATTCATAGTTTCACTCAGTAACCGACACTCTTATGCTCATAATGTCAATAAAGCTTCATGAATTATCTCAGACATGACTTTGCCTGACTGCTCCATACACAAAGTCAAACTATCAGAGCCACGTTCTGCTGATTTATTTATGATTTGTAAAACATCCCATCAGTCTGGATTCATCAGCCAAACCAGTGGATCAGGTGACCTCTGTTTGACAGCGTCTAACCAATAAGGGCAGGTTTCCTTCTCTGCACACAGATCCTGCCTGGAGTCCAAATGAAAGGATCCGGTGGTACAATCTCAGCCTGATCAACATGCTTTGGACAGCTGATTTACATGTCCCCCCTCATCAATAATTCAGTTTGAGGAAGCAGGGCGTATTGTTGAGCAGCCTCTTGCAGAGAACAGAGTGGGTGGAGAAAAGCAGAGCGTCTGCACCACCAATGATGCTCTTTTAGGCTCCGAGCTGGCCCGGGCCTCTGCCATGCTTGTTATGCAAATGAAGTAGTGGATGCATGATGATTTCCTCCTGTAACTGTTGGTTACCCAGGAGATATGAAGGGCCCTCTGTCTTTCACTCACTTGTGTAGAGAAAACAAGAGATTATTCTTGTTCTCTTTGGATTGAATTTATATAACCATGGAGGTTTGGTGGTTGCATTTTGTCTAAATGCTTATGATGAAAAAGTAAAGGCAGCTTTTCAGGTTTGCACTTATATCTGATTATTTGAAGTATATCTGAGTAATGGAAACCTGATGTAAAGTGATTATGTGCACACATATCTTTTTAAAATATGGCAGTGCCAAAACCATATCTGAGTTTGTCTCCAGATACCAAAACAATATTTTCCTTTCCTTTCCTTAGACCTTTTTGTCTAAACTGTTGATGACAGTCAATTTGAAATGAACTGTAAATGACAGTAGGATAGCAAACCTTTCATTGTAGCTCCATAAATGAAACACTAGGGTGATGTACCACAACATTACTTGAAATCAACATGCTGGTGGAGGATGTAGATGAGAGAGCGAGCTTTCTGATTGGCTGCCATTGACCATGGGTCAGCCTGAATTTCTTCATACACCTGTGTTAACACTGCATTTCCCATCATTCTGTTTTTGGTTTCAGATGCTGGAATTTCAATCAGATTGACAACTCAAAACTTATCTGCCAAGCTCCTGTTCTGCCTTCTTATAGTTTGTGTCTCAGTTAGTTATAACATCTGGCTATAGAGCTCATGGATGTAAGTCAGTCAGCACATGGCTGGGTGTCATGCATACTGCTGATGAGCTCCTCTCTGTAAAGAAGGAAACATGCTTTCATACCTCCCTCCATCAGTGTGGGTGAACTAGCGCTTAGCTCTTCTTTCATTAAAGGACTCATCTGAAGAGTCCATGGCCTTTGTTTTTCTGTTTGTGACAAGGAGCAAAGAAGAAGGTTCAAGTGTTTTTCCCATGCTCTACAGTCCATTAAGGTCTTGTTCCTCTCTAGACACCAGCGTGTAGCACTCAGAGCTCCCACGGTGCTCTGTACACCATCCTCCACCTCTCTAGGAGCCTGTGCTGCTGTTTGGACATTTTCAGCACAGAGCCCCTCTTTTCTGAATGGATGGCCTGATCCCTTAAGCCTAGCATGTTATAGCTGCATACACATTGTCATGTATATGCGAAGTCCACCATCTTCTCCACCAATGAGAAACGTAGTAGAAAAACCCTTCTACCATTGACAGGTGTTGTCAATGCCATGAAAGACGGAGTATAATGGGTTCCTGTGGGCCTCTCATCAGGCAGGCCTGCAGCAGCGTTACTGCAGCCGAGCTGAACCTGTGGTGTCATGTGTTAACAGTCTCCTGAGCTTTGTACAGGGGCTTAACCTGTCACCTGGGACCGCACTGTGTTGGATATCTTGCATGGGGATGGGCCTCAGCTCTTTCAGCCAGTGGTCAAAGGGGAAGGCTGCCGATGCACACTGTAAGCAGACGGGTCTGTAGGAGTGGTGCAGGTTAACCATCGGCAAGTCCTGCAGTGATCATCAGGGGTGTTCAATGCTAATACCATCATAAAAACATAAATCCAATGTCAGCCAGGGTCTCCGCCCGTTGTATTGTAAGCCTGGCAGACTGCTAGGCCTGTGGTGGTTGATAGCCGATTGGTTAACAGTGATAAACTCTACCACTAGCTTGGGCTGGAGACTGGAAGCCTCCCCTTTTTTTTGGTGGACCAAACTTTAAGGTGGACCACCATAAAAAAAACACAAAAACATTTGCCTACATGACCTTTTCTGGCAGAAACCCTGGTCAGTCTCAATTCCAGTTGCCTGTAAATGTCTCTTGGATTTGTGAAGTAGTTATAAACATCATCTGGACAGAAAGCCATAAAAGCTAGACTGATCTCATGCTGCTATCAAGTCATGCAAAAACGGTTAAAGGGATAGTACAACATTGTGGCAAATTCGCCCATTGCCATAATCCCTGTGGTCTTAACGGTAGGTTCATTAACTTTAATTGTAGGTGCAAGCTTTTTTTTAGATGGGGCGGAGAGAGACATGAGCTGCTACGGAGGCTAATAGTACTTTTCCGGCTTTCCATCTAAACTCGTCAAAGACACAATTCAACAACTCCAAAACACAGAAGTTGTGACGTGCACATTCACTATGCTATGAAATAATAACGGAACGTTACCAGACCAGAGTTGTTTTGGAGGCAAATGCAAAGCCGGAACTACATTTCAGACGTGGCTGCTGGACGGAGTGATTTCAAAAGATTGCACCTACAATCAAAGTTATTGAACCTATCGTAGGAATAAGATAGGAATTATGGCAATGGGCGAGTTTGCCAAAATGTTGAACTATCCCTTCTGTTGCAGTAAGCAAATTGTAAAGCCCTTCAAGGCAAACTGTGTTCTGTGAATTTGGGTTATACAAATAAAGTTTGATTTGATTTGATTAAGCCATCTGTTTTGGTGCCATAGTATATATTGAGTATCGGTGGTGACTCTCAATAAGCCTGTCGGACCAGAAAATGGTATTTGTGAATTCATTTGTAGGGCCTTGTGAAAAAGGGGGTGATGACACCCGTCAACACGGTGACTGCTTGTACTCAGGTGTTACAGGACAACACAAGGTATTCAATGAAGCATACATGCACCTTTTACTCTTGTCTTATGACTGACTGCAAGCCTTGCTGCATCTTTTCGTGGCGCAGTTTATACGGAGACAGAAGTTAAATAAAGTTGTGGCAGCACGATGGCGTGGCAGTGGTCAGCCCTGTGGCCTCACAGCATGAAGGTCCTGGACTCTGCTCCTGCTCAGGGCAGGGCCTTTCTGGTGTTTGTGGGCGTGTCCTCTGGGCACTGTGGATTCCCCCACTATCAAAAACATGTATGTTCTTGTTAAGACAGCATGAATTCTTCTCACCTTGTCAGATATATTTCCCACAATATTGACGTGGTCCTGTTCCTGTAGCTCTCATGACTTGAACATGAGAAGTTCTACATCCTGATTTTATTGGAATTTCTGTATTTTCTTGGAGCGCGAGCCTTTTTGACCACATCCCTTCCTCGGCCTTGGAAAACAAAGCAGCGTCTGAGACTCGGGCATTAATGTGTGAGCCGTTTGGCGTGTTCCAGTGGGGACTAAGACGTCGTGGCTGGCACGGAGCAGAGGGGTCTTTACATGAGCAGGCAAAGCTGTAAGCATGATTTGTCCTAGTTCCTGTGGGTTCCTCAGAAAGTAATGAACAGAAGCATTTGTTTGGGACTGGAGGCACTGTAATAAACTCAGGGTAGAGAAGAGGCCATCATATTTGATACAGGACCAATAAAACACCTGTTATCCTGCAAAAACTGAAATCTAAGTAAGCTGAAATATCTTAGATCAAGGGGATATCTGCTTATTTTTTGTCCCATAAGGTAGTTCTTCTCAGTAAGCAGTTCTTATGTTAGACTGTTTCACTTGTTT
>JBCAUF010000072.1:22273746-22285856 GCA_038406115.1 Haemulon aurolineatum | reverse complement strand
GGGTGTGTGGGGGTGTGTGTGTGTGTGTGTGTGTGTGTGTGTGTGTGTGTGTGTGTGTGTGTGTGTGTGTGTGTGTGAGCACATTGCTCTTAAGAACAGAAAATTAAACTCTTGGTGGTGGAGAATATTTATAATTATTTCTCTCATATATTTGCGTATAGGAAATGAGTGTGGCCTACATCTCCTTGTTTGTCTGACTTGTATACTTATTTGATCAAAAGTGTAGTTACCAGAAAGGAAAAAAAAGGAAATGAAATATGTAAAGAAGTAAAAAGCCAAATGTTTCTGCTTAACATTTGACTCCAACTGACAACAGTGTTAGTGTCATTTCATTGATATAATATCTGTGCAGGTGGATCATGATTGTATCTCTTCACTTGAGCAACGTGAACCCCTCCACCCCCACCCCCCCTTTTACGATCTCAGCACTCTCTGTATGTTACACTATCATTTGAATCACAGAGAAAAAATAATGTGTTGAAATGAACATGCACAGTGAATATAGTGCTGTGGGAAGGTTAACGAGCAGAAAGTGTTCTTCAGTCAGTAGTGCGGCACAGAACTTGACAGCGAGCCTCTGAGCTATGCCCGCTTTCAGTCGTCAGTCAGCCGAGACCGGAGGAAACCCTCACAGGCTCGAGGCGAAGCAGTCGTTTCCACATGCACATACAAAGCTTTTTTCTTCACTTCTGAAAAGCTAAAAAAGAACATGCACACTAGCTCAGATATAATACTTTATATTTCCTAATGTAAAATGTGAGGAGAATTCACATCTCAGCTTGGCTTTCAAACTATTTGTTTTGCTTTACAATTAATGGAAATGATTTCACCTCAACATTTTTGCGAGCTGTAATAGACTGTATGACACTATGTGACTCTATATGGTTGTTGTGTACTGTGTTGTATTGCATGTTGCTTTTGTTGACTGACTCTGGAGGTTAAAATTTGCGCTATACATGTTGCTTTCTAACTGACTGCTCTAATGTATTTTGTCAGAGGCTGTATGAGGGTCAGCATTAAAATTCTTGCTAGCATTGTGCTAAATCTCTGTTGTTACTGCACATTCTTCTCACACTCCTCTACTTTACTTTCTCCACAGCCCCAGGAAGCTCTTGAAGACTCCCCTCACCTCTCTGAAGGATTGGATTTAGAGGAGGGGGAATTGGGTGCTGACTCCCTTGAGTGGTGTGAGAGAGGCATAGGAGGGGGCGACACATCTGATGAGTATTTTGACTCTCGCTCTTGGCACAGCGACACCCTGTCAGATTTGAGTCTGGATGGGGAGGACTGTCTGGATGCCCTGCTTGGACTGGAGAACACCTACGGTGGTCGGAGAATAGGCAGCAGCTTCCGCCCTGGGCAGAGTAAAGCCCGGCAGAGAGACTCCTTGACAGCCAAGGATGCCTACAGAGATGCCACAGAGACTTATGTTGGACGATCCACATGTTGCCGGAGGAAAAGCCCAGAGAACCACGTGGACCCTAATATTTCCTTGAGGCTGAACACCAGAGACCGGGGCTCAGTTGAGATTCAACCCCATCCAAGTACAGAGACACAAAAACCAGACTTACACCAAGAACAGTCGGGTTTACAGGCTGTTTACACAGAAACTTCAGTCAAGGGAAGCACGGAGCCATACATTTTACATGAGCAAAGCCAATACAACACAGACACCTTTGACACAAAGGTAAATAACCCCCCAGACACTCAGGAAGTGAGGTTGCATGTGCAGCCTGAGGAAAGTAATCCCAACAGGCTTAATGACTCAGAAACATGCATGATACATGTAGATACCACAGAGCACAAAATTACACAACAACAGCAAAGCACACATGAATATGAGACAAGGTTACCAACAGGAAACACAGATAGAAAGAGGGCAGATAAAACAAACAGAAGAAGATCAGATGTGATCTGTGATGTTCAAAATCCAGAAGTAGAGAACATTGTACCACTCAGAACTTACTCTGTAGAGAAAAATACAAGTTTAAAAAGATGCAAAAGTAATGATGGACATCACAGACAAAGAGAACATTTAGAACAACAGGGTATAATCAATGAGGGCAGTGGGGTAGAGGCTATACAAGTGCACAGTGAGGACAAAAGGGACTTGTGCGAGAGTGTGGGGACATATTGTGATGGAACACATCGCGAAATAGAAAGTAATCGCACAGACAACACATGCATAGCAGATACACATTTCCCTGATCTAACATTTGACAGTACTTGTAGACCAGCACACTCTAGATCTGAGTTAATCACAGAAATTGTAGCAAGTCCCGACATCACAGGTGCACATGGTACAAATAGTGTATCACATAACACAAAGTCAGAGCTCAAAGACATATTAGATACACAAATCAATATATTGGCACACAAGGTGGATATTTGCTGCTCGCAAACTCTGTTTGAGGAAAGTCCCAACAGAGGACTGTCAGAGATCCACCCTCAGGTTTGTACTAGTGTGACAAAGCCCCAGGACAAGGGATGTGTGTCAGGTATCTGCTTCCAGGCGGAGAATATTGGGTGTGTTGGCACTACAACAGAGGAGGTTAAACCACCAGGGACAGTAAATGAAATCTGTTCCTCCATCACATTTTCCACGGAGACCACAGCCTGTTTTCCATTGGATACCTGTACTACTGAGCTGACTGTGGTTCCAAAGGTTTCTGCTTTGGCCACACCTGTGCCACTGACAGACTCAGATAGGGAGGAGCTCACTGAGAAGCAACCAGATCAAAAACATCCTCAGAGCACAAGGTCACAACCATGGCAAGTTCCAGGTCAAAGCCAGAATTTAACACATGATCAGTTGGATCAGGGGGGTGCTACAATAGACATTCCTAATCATAGGCAGCTCCAATCTGTCAAAAGACTGTGGCTCTCAGGATGTGTGGAACCAGGGCCTAGCTCAACTCAAATCCAGTCTGACACTGGTGAGGGGTCTGAGGAATGTCTGCCTCATCGCCCATTCTCGAATAATCTGCAGTTTTTTTCTGGTAACTTCGGAGTAGAGGATACCTCCCCTCTGTTATCAGAGGACTTTGAAGGGGAGAGGAGGAGGGTCGGATCACCCTGCTCTCTTCACTGGCAAAACAAGGAGCAGGGGGTGGAGGGCAGTTGTGTTTATCTTGACCAGGAACAAATTGTGGAAGCTGTAAGCAAAGTCAGTCTTCCACAGTCACAACTTGGCACAGCAGAGCTTTCTGAGCACAGTGAGCTTAGAGTAATTCCTAAGGCAATTGCCAGTGATCCAGATGCCTTCTTTACTCAGCATGTGCCTAGTGAGATAGGGAAAACATCAACATGTCGTGCTGCTACTGAGTCCATTCAGGATCGTAGCAGAGAACACATAGATGTAGTTCAAAAGGCTATTACCCAGACAAACATACAAACTACTGTCAGCACAATTTCTGGTAATTGTAAGCAAGTTCACCAGGAGCTGAAGATCCCTGAACTTCCTTACAGCCTGCAAACGCCACTTCCTCTGTTCTCAGACTCCAACAATAACACCAAGGCCAGTATAATAGGGGTGGGGAGAGGGGAGAGTGAGGGCTGTTTCTCACAGGGGGCCCAGAGCAACCACGAAAGTAATGAGAGAATACATTGCCCCTCGGTTGAGCCATCTACAAATGTGACCTATGACCCCTTGCAATGCGCAGACGAGCCGCAGGAAGATTCAGAGGTGTATCTGGACCACAGACCCAACTGGTGCAGTGAGAACTCTGAATTTGTTGAGAGCCACAGCCATGTAAGCCTGGTACATGCAAATGAGCTAGAAAGACTAAAGACAGAGACAAGTACTGAGGACACTGAAATTACGGTTGTTGAAAGTCGAGAGTACAAATACTGTAACTTGGAAAGAAATGAAGGCCTTAAACCTGTAGCGTCAAGTTCAGAGAGCGGTGACTTATCAGTGAATGGTAACTTTAAAGAACAGAGGTACTATTATAGCCAACCAGGGGATCACAGCTTACCTAATAAAATAAGAGGAAGCTTATCCAAATCATTTGAGAAATATGCACTGGCTGAGGAGTGCAGACACCACACACAGGTCAGTTTGCCAGCGCCACAGCAGGGGGCGAGGGTAGTCAGGTACTCACACACTGATGTTAGCCACAACCTGCTTGCTATCAGTAGTTTAGAGCCAATTGTGGAGGCGGAGCGTTCACTTGAAAGTTGTGGCACAACAGATGATGATTTGAGAATAGAAACAAAGAAAAAATATGCAATCATGAGGCCTGCTGAGGAGGTTCAGGATAATGTAAGCCTTTCAGGGGACACCTCCAGTCCCAAGAGTCCACACTACCAGCCTGAGCAGGAAGAAGAATCTTTAACCACTGCTGAATTAGAAGCTGAGGTGAACCCAGCATCACCTGTCCTGCGTAGCAGTACCGAAAAGCGCTGTAGACCTATGACTGTTGCCTATGATGCTGTGTCTTACACCTCAGCTAGCAGCAACTGTGACGAGTTAGATGATCCTCATTTTACTGTTTCAGCCAGAAATGCCAGCCAAGACAAGGTAACGAAGAGGAGCAAGTCAAAGAGTAACCAGACAGGAAATAAAGGTTCTAAGTTTTCTGTCTTTGCTAAAATGCCTTCTTTTAGGAAGGCTAAGGGCTCTAAGGGTGCCAAAAGTGAGGAGGTACCCCAGGAGTCATCAGATGGAGGAGGTGAGGGCCTGCTATCTGAGCAAGGACTGCAGAGGGACAATTCAGACGATGAGGTTTTTGACAAAGGTGACATCCTCAACCAAACAATTCACCAACCACTGTCTTCATTAACTTATGAGACAGAAGAAGAGGACTGTGGCTTTTTCTCCTCCACTCCACACACTCGCCATGTCCGTCAGCTAGTCAGCCAAGGCAGTAGTGGGGAGGATAATGGAGGATCGTGTCCAGACAACCCCCTCCTCAGGCAAGTCCAGTCGCCTAATGGACAGACCTATAAGAGGAGCAAGAGCAATGACAGTTTAAACATCCGCATGCGCTTTGCACAAGCACACAAGTCCCTTTCCAGCCTGTTCGAGTCCCGGTCAATGGATAAGGAGAATGAAGAACAGGTCACTATGGGCACTGATGTGGATTCAGGTAAAGTCAAACAATCCTGGAGGAAGCTGAAAAAGGCCAAGGAAGCTGAGCTGCTCAAAAGAACTCTTTCAATGCCA
Organism: Haemulon aurolineatum; assembly: GCA_038406115.1. Taxonomy (NCBI): domain Eukaryota; kingdom Metazoa; phylum Chordata; class Actinopteri; order Lutjaniformes; family Haemulidae; genus Haemulon; species Haemulon aurolineatum. The sequence continues at coordinate 22,280,689 of JBCAUF010000072.1, read as the reverse complement.
GAAGGTGAATGTAGCAATGTGGCCTCTGGGCAGGATGCTGGATACTTAACGTCCTCCCCACTCCTGGACAGGCTCAGCAGCTCAGGGTCACCATCTTCCTTCAGAGCCCTTCGCCACACTGATCCCATATCCAAGCGGGGAGTTCCACAAGGGAGTGGAAAGGAAAACCCCCATGGATGCAAATCAGAGGGCCAGAGAAGAAAGTGTTCACCTAAAGATCCACCTACCACACTCTGTGTGTCTGGCTTACCTCCATTTCTAGATGACACTGCAGTCTCACTGCCCAGTCACACCAGCCCCGTCTCACCTTCGAGCCCCTGCTCACTAGCCACACTTACTCATCAGCTTTCACCATCCTGGACCAGGTCTCACCCAGTGACCAGTGAAGGTTTGACTGAGAGCCCCTTACGGCCAATGAGCCCTAAACCTAATAGCCCTAGGCCAGCGGCTCAGCGCAAAGTGTTTCGCTACCCTCACTCTGCAAGAACCAGTTCTGTCTCTCCTATCCTTCTCGGCCAGTCAGTCAGCGTGGAGGGACTGACAGACCCACCAGAGAGACCTAAGACCCTAAAGCCCTCAGCTAGCCCTCTGGGTTTCAGCCTCAGTCCTCTGGATGTAGCTGAGGGCAGAATAGACAGCCAGTCACACATCAACCTGTATTCCATTGGCTCCATCAACGAATTAGAGGTAAGATCAAATCTGATCATTAAACAGAAAAAAAGTCACATCTTAGAAAATATGACCTTAATGATAAATAGCAGCTTAACTTGGATCATATTCATATTTCTGATGTCTGTGTGTAAATGTCATACATGTCCTTCTTTTCTGGATGTTAAACATCACTATCAAGCTGTATGGATAAAATTGCAAAGATCTCAGTTAAGATGTATCAGGCCCCCTGGGAAAAAGTGTTTGATCCCTGCAACCAAGTCACTCACACACAAACTCTGGCAGCGAATTAGAAGAGAAAAAAAAGCCAAGACCAGTTAATCTCTTGCTCTGCAGTCGGTGGCGTTTGTGTGTGTAAATGAGTGTCTGATGGTGCTTGCCAATGTATCCATACAGTATCTGTCACCATCTGAGTTGGGACAGAGAACAAGTTTCTCTTTCTTTGTGGCTCTCTGTGAACTAGATGGAGAGGAGGAGGCAAACAGCAAAGTCAACTCTTTTTTCCTCTCAGCCCCCAGTAGTGTGGTAGATTTCCATTCTGAGAGTTAGCTGCTTACTATTGTAATTTCCTATAATAGCTCTGCAATACATAGCCAGAGCGGGATAACTTGAGGACTAGCCCCCCCTTGTGGCTTCCTCCCACATGGTACAAAATAGAATGGGAGTAGGACTTTCCACAAGTTAGACACCCACTCGCTACACAATACCGTCAAGCCTTGCCAACTGCAGACGAATCACATAATCAGAACAATTTGTGTGGGTATTTTACATTCACTTGTTCCTTTGTGCTTTCCACTGGTTCAGTTAAGCACAATGGCGTTAGCAGACCGAGTGACCTGACACACATTAGCAATGGGGCCTTGCCTGCAAAACTATTATAAAAAGTTTCACACCTAACATTTAATATTCAATCTGATGAAATTCCACTGCTTTGGTATGTAATCTGGTAAAAAGGACAAGTTTTTAATACATTTTAGGTACAAGGGAAGAGACAATCCTGTTCATCGCAAATTTGTGTGATGCTTTACTGTAGGTGGATGTAGCTTGTCTGCCAGAGTGTCTTTTTGATACTACCAGCATTGAGGGTTGCCAATTATGCCATTTATAATCTTTGAAATTCTTCTCTTTGATTCATTCTAGTACTGATTTCTGAACCACTCTGGACCTCCCTTTATTGTTGTGGCCATCACGTGGGGTCAGCTAGTTTTGGTAGTCTTTGTTGTTTTTTGTCAATTGTGCCCTCAGCGATTAGTCCTTTTTTGATGAGAAAAAAGATGATACTAAAATATGAAACAGCTGATGGAAATATGGTGATGGAAATGGTGATTGAAATATATGACTTTTGAGTAGAAGATCCTGTGGTCATTTCACCCTCAGGTCATATCATAAAAAACACTGACAGCAGTGATTGCATACTCATCCAGTGTCCAAAGTTAAGAGTAGGTACAGTCATGTGTACCTGAGGAACTTTTTGGGAGTGAAGTACAATAGGTATAGATACAGAGAGACTGTGACTAACCAGTTAACTGTGCACTCAAAAGGGCACACAAAACAGTGGTCGACCTGCCTGCCAGTCCAGAACAAGGAGGCTGTTGGAGATGAAGGGCGAGGGGAAAGCCTCTGTGGTTCCTGGTGGGCTGAGGACTGGCTGCTGGGTGGATGTTGGACGTGATGGAGGTGGCCAGCAGCAAAGGCGAAAGTGTTCAGATGACCTTTGGATAGAAGAGCAAAAGAAACACAAACGCAAACTGGCTAGAGCCATCAGGGGGAGTCTCGGCCAACTCACCACACTGTTATCTCAAGACATGGACAAAGTAAGATGTGGCCACAGAGCGGTGAGCTGCAATCACAAAGATCCTTGGAAGTCTTTGTCATCCTCATCTTCTTCCTTCTCTACCTTACTTATGAGTTTCCATTCTTCCTGGACAGTCTGTCTCTCTGTGATGGCTTCTGACAGTCCAGTGGTCTCCGTAGTGTAAGACAGGTGTCTCTGTCATCACTCTACTTTCTATTTCAGGCATGGCTGCCTCCTTTGTTTTCTCCACTCTTCAGCACTTTCATTTATGCATGCCCATTCCTTTTGTATTCTTGTCTTTGTGTATCACTTAGGTTTATCCAGTAAGTGATTGTGTTGAGTTCATGTCCAATTCATCATTAACAGACAAATGAATGTCACTGATCTGAAATAATCCTCTTCCATTTCCACAGGCTGATGCTGCGGTCACCTTGGGGCCCATTGAGGCCTTCCGTGGGATGCCCCTCAAGGCACACTGCTTCTCTCAGAGCACTCCAATCGGTCTTGACTGCTTGGGCTGGAGAAGACGTATCTCCTATACGTGTAAGTACCCACTCTGGTGCATTCCTCTGCGTTTTAGATGCTGCACTCTAATTCAGATTCACTGGGGGTTGTCAAATGCACTGGCACTGGCTGTTGAAACTTTTGAACTAGATGATGTCTCATTTCATCATAGTGTGTGGCTAGAGGTAGAGCTGTGGCTTTGGAGATGGAGCGTGTTGTCCACAAAGGGTTAGCTCCTCCTGTCAACTCATCATAGCGTCTTTGTGCAAGACACGGAACCACAAGTCACCAGTGCCTCGCACAGAAGCTCTACCACTAGTAGCGTGTGAGTGACTGTGTGTGCTCTGCATGTAGTATTAAAAACTTTCCAGCTCATAGGCTTGTTTAATGTCCCCAAAGTTAATCTAACTTCAGCAGCTGCAGTCATGTGGAGAAGCTGATTAATTGTTATTTACTGGAATATGTTCCCTTCATGGTGAGAGATGGTCATTGTTGTTGCTAGTGGAGCAATGCCCTATTAAGGACCTTTGAATAGTGTATCCTACTCTCGCTAATGAATTGGCACTGTCTTTATAGTATTGTGCACTTCACCTCATCAACAATCTTACTTTTTTAAAGAGTGTAATTAAAAGGCAGTAATGCACACAGTAAACAATGTCAGTTCCTCCATTCTCGTAAGTGAAGTCAGCATGCTACCAACATTTGTAAAGTGGGAATAATCTGCATTTCTTTGCAATTGCAGAGATTAGTGTAGAGTGTTTTAGACACAAGACTGTCTCACAGGAGAGAAATGCTTCTTTTTCTACCAATGTTTATTCCGCAGTGAACTTAGTAGATGCATCATCCCCACCTCTTACACTCTGTGTGTTGTCTTCATGTCATGAGGCGGAAGAAGGAAACTGGGGTGTGGTTGACTAGAGGAGCATTTGTCACTGACTTCACAACCGAGAAACCTGCAGTCATGACACGTTACAGGTGTGTAACGTGTCTCTGCAATTGCAAATGAAGTTGAAGAAATGATGCCAAGTTTGAAAATTGTGTTTTGTTTAGGGTGGTAATCTCAAATGCTCTTTTCAAAAGGATAATGTTACACTGCTGTTACATAAAAAAAATCAGAAATTAATTATAATTTCACTACTTTCTAATTGGTCATTATTTGAAGACACAATGCAATGCGTAGTGAAAATACAGAGGGACATCAAGCTATATTTCAAGGTGAAACACATTGTTGATAATTAATTATCTGCTTTTTTCATCGATCCAGTTTCTTTGGTAACTGTGACCTGGATCAATGAGAATATTCACATATAGATCACGTTATGTTGCACTACAAACCTGATGACATGTGTCCAAGATGTGCCTAGATATTTAACCATGGGTTATGACTACTGAACTACTAATGTGTTAGAACGTCAGCATATTGACCGACATTGTAGTTGGTGTGGTCCTACTGTAAGATGGTCTCTACTGTGATTATTGTCTTCAGTGATGCAGATTATCTCTGCTGTTGTTGATAAATGTTAATCGCGATGAGCCTAATTTCACCTAACTGAATCAATGATGAATTTGCGCTGGATACAACTGAAACTTAAATCACTGGTTTACATTTTGCACATGCTATAACCACAAACAGACATTTTCTTGCTTGAGCTGTTGCTCATGACACATAAAAGGCAGCCTAATAATGTGCTATGAGAGAACAATATTTTGACATGTCCAGTGCAATTCCTTGTTCACCCTGCGGGCTGCAGTAAAGTCCCACTAAGACTTAATTCTCAGAAAGTCCCTCAAAGGCTAAGCAGATACAGATCCATACAGATCGTAATAAGCTATCAGAAACACATCAACATTGTAAATCATTTCACACAACAAATATTTAGGTGTTTTTATATTGAAAGATGACAGATTAAAGCAGAAAGCTAATCAAGAAACATGGCATTTGACAGAACACGATATTTCGTTACGATAAGGCTGTTGATGTATATTGCAAACAGGTTGAAATCTCACGAACTGTCAGATGTATTGTCTTGTTTGAAGAAAGTTAGACTTTTAGGAATTGTTCAGATTAGCTTTTTGCATAAAATTTGTCTCCATTAAATAATGTGTGTAATAGATACTTGGTCTGTAGCAAGCTTCCATGTCCAAGCCTAAAGATAATGACAGCTCTGGAAGGCCACTTCACTGACAACATAGCAATAGCTTCTATTGGCGGTATGACAAAGCATACAAGTACAGGGACAAGCACTACAGCTGATTCAAATCCTAATGGACAAGAAATTCCAAATGTCTAGTTAACCTTTTTAGATCACATCCGGTCATATTGTGCACCCATTTAACAATATATGTCAAACCAAAGAATATAAAACATAAATTTCTTTGTATTCACATATAAAAAAACAGTCACGTTTTCTTCAACAAAATATGAATAGTGCTTATGTAGGCTTGAACCAACCAATTTCAAATGAAAAGATCATGACATCCTCAACTTTATTCTATGAAAGTGGATCATATTTTATGGAGAAAAAATGTTCTGGTTTTCCCTCTGTGATTTACCGCGTTTCTGATGTATGGACGGCTTAAGTTGTTGCTAAGGTAACCACTAACTGCTGCTAAGTGTGCCAGACGCAGCAGCTTCTCAGTGACCACGGCCCAACATTAGTAACAGTGATGATTAGATAGATTCAACATTAGAAGGATTTCTCTTGGTGTATCTAACCTGACAGCCGACTGTTTGTTCTCTGGGTGTAGATGCCACCCAGTGTGGCACAGAATGACCTCTCTATCATCATCCACTCACTGACGGTGCACACCTTGGTTGTGGTTCCTGAATGCATCACATGTCTGTGACACACGCACACACACACACACACAGTCTGAGCTCAACCTTTCCATTCTCACGGTGAGTTCAGTGGTCTTGCTACAGATGTCCTCAGTATAATTAGATTCTTTGGTATAAATTGAATTGTGAGCTGAATCATAAGACAGGTGCCACCTCACCCACAGAAGGGGGCAGCACACACACCATAAAGCCATTTTAATCTTTTTACACAATGCTGTGCATTATCGTCTGCATCCCCAGCGGAGGAGAGTTAATCTGTGCAGTGATATTCTGTATCTCTCCTGCTCATGTAATCCTCATGAAGGAGCTTCATTAAGCTCATATCCCTTTGTAATGGTGGCCTTGAAGGCCAGACGGTGTGTGAAGTCACACAGTGTTAGCCTCAGGTGTGTGGCTTTAAATGTAGCCTGGCCAGTGCTGATTCATTCAGTCTGAATGATTGATTTGATTTGATTTATTTGTCCCCTTGGGGATAATTGTCTTCACTGACTGAGGGTTTACAGACATACACATCACAAGACAGGACAATCACAGTAATAACATACATGACATACATGGCAACAAGTGCAGTGAACTATGACAGAGCTTCATGGGCACATCTGTCTTTGGAGTTGGAGTGTAGTTAAAGCTGTATAGAATTTTGAAGTGAGGTGTTAAGAATGCTCTGAAATCTGATTAAGCTGAGCCTATTCCAAATCTATCTATAGTGTGTCTTTCATACAGACAGACTCACAATTCAGATCGGTGTGGTGTGCTGTCACTGTGTAATAAATATCATCCCTCTTGTTCTGCATTTTTCCTAGACCTTCAGTTTCTGCTTGAAGGGCAACTGAATTTCTGCGTACGTGTGTGTGTGTGTGGGTGTGTACTGTGCCATGGATAATATCTAATATCTCTGTTTCGGTGTCACAATCTGCCTTTTTCTGGCTTCCCTCCATCTGCTGCTGTTCTCATCACTGTGACATTTCCATCCTGCCACCTTGTATTGTGTGTGTGGGCTGATGGAGCAAAACACTGAAGTCAGAGCTGTGTGTGAGCATGCATCTATCTATCTATCTATCTATCTATCTGTCTATCTGTCTATCTATCTATCTATCTATCTATCTATCTATCTATCTATCTATCTATCTATCTAT
>JBCAUF010000072.1:22257213-22267920 GCA_038406115.1 Haemulon aurolineatum | reverse complement strand
CAGGTACACACAGTGCATATATGGACACGTCCTTCCTTGGCATAATGCTCTCATCTCAGCCTGTCTGTCTGTCTGTCACAAACACAGTTGTGGGCACATAGCACCATGTAAATCTGGATCCTATGCATCAACAATAAACACACTGATGATGTATTCATACTGTATAATAATTCTGTCCTCGTCGTGGGCGGTCTGGTTCAACATGTCTTGCTAAGCGACCTCTTGTGGCCGCGCCAATGATGCCTGTGGTCTGTCAGCACAAAAGCAGAAGAGCAGCAGAGTGATGTTACCCCAGAGGGAGGGGGTCACAGCGGGTCAACGCAAAGCATCACACTTTAAATCAAGTAGCACACGACGCTGGCTGACTGACTGGTGGTGTCTGATGACCACAGTAATCCTAACCGGGTAGTTTTACATGTTCAGCAGGCTTGAAACAAATGAAAAGTGTCGTCTGACCGCGTCTCAAGGCAAAAGTGTCTGCTCGTTCCACGTGGTCTCACTCCGACTTACAGAAATAGTTGGACGCAGCCCCCACAGTTCCTTTGTCGGAAAGATGTGGGGGGAGGCTTTTCAGATGCCGTTAGATGTTCCAACAAACACTCAGGCCCTTAGGTTCCTAAACTGAACTAAACATTGCTCATCACAGTGGTGGCGGATCAGAAAACCCTCCTATGAATCAATAATGCAATGGTGCCGTCCTGCTGATGAGAAAACATTCATGTGGGTCATTCTGGGAGGCACTGGCAAACAAATACGTGTTCATTTAGTTTGGAACTAACACTCTTTTCTTTGTTGCTTTCCCCTTAACAGACAGGAGGAGGAGTGAAGGGGAGTTAGGGGTTGAGATATGCACTGATGGAGATTAGAAGAGAAGTTTAATCTGATTTAGGTTAGGGGATTGTTTTTTTTTCTTCAGGAGGGAGCTGGGGCAAAATGAGAAGTCCCTCCATTTAGTGCTGGCAAAGTGACAGGAGGACGTCAGTCTCCTGCACAACACTGAGCTCCTGTGACAGACACACACACACACACACACAATCTGCCCCTCTGAGCTCAGAGACTAAGTGGATTTTTTTTTTTTTAGCTTCCTTTGCCCTTTAGCCTTTCAAATCTTTGTTGATAACACTCACATCCCATGTTAAAATCAAACACTCTGAAGAAGAAAGTTCTATTTGCATTGCTGCTCATTCAGCAAAGTAGGGTTATGAAATAATGCATGGTGCAAAAGAGCTGATATGATGCTGTCAAAGGTCAAAACTGTCAGCATGGTTCACAGCTGGTCAAAGCTCTGAATTAATGTTCAGTTTGTAGTTGGAGTTCAGGTTGAGGTCTTTGCAAAGGTGCTCCGAAAATGTACTTCAGATCCAGAGATTAAAAGATTGACTGACATGAATACACTTTGGCCTTTCTGTCATTGATTTGTGTTGGGATGTGTCCTCATAAATAAAAAAATAACCAAACTAATCCCTAACCCTAACCCTTGAATATAAAGCTGCGTTTCCATCAAGCAATGCCGTTCTGTCCAGTTTGTTACACATTATACAACGTTTCCATAGTCAGAGGTCGTGGATACCAATAGAACCACATCAAACGTCATGTTTTTTTTTGTCGCGTCTCGTTCTCGGTACACCAGTCTAATACGAGAAGGTGGAGCTAAAACACTGCAGACCACAGATGGGAGCAAACAGTTATCTCATCATCTGATGTTGGATTTCCTTTTTTTTTCAGCAGTATGTTGTCCTGCTGTCTGCAGCCTGAGCTCAGACAAAGCTTGTCTGCCCGACTTGTAGTCAACAGCATGTGTGTGAAAAACTTCACAAAAGTAGGACAAATGTATTATTTGGTCTGCAGATGATAATAGATCTGTGAATAGATAGGAACACATGAAAAAGCACCAGAATGATCCTTTTAACGCTGAACCTTTACAGTTTTAGTTAGTAACCTGGTAGTAGTACATTGTATTAATATTTATTCATTAGTATCTATAAAGCCTCCTCTTGTTGGAAGCTGGCTGGATGGATTCACCCCCAGTCAGAAACACGAGCATCCGTGAGGTTCAACCCTGATGTCCACTTCATCCCAAAGTGCTGGATGGGGTTGGGATCAGGGGTCTGTGAGGCCAGTCAAGTCCCTCCACAACAATCCAGGGAAGCCATTTTCCTTCCTGAGCTGACCTTGTGAATGGACACAACACACGGATATCTCATTATTTACTACAGCCATCTCTTCATTGAAAATGAGGGCCGAGACCAAAGTGGGAAAAACTGATCTTGACCCAAAACCCAAAAGTATCTGGACAGAGGTGTCCTCATACTTTTGGCCATGTTTCGTCGCCCCCTGTTAGAATTCATTCTCTTCATTCACCATCATACAGCATGATGCTCCTCTCTCTCAGCGGTGGCGCTTCCCGTGCCCTACAGGGCTTTGTCACGCCTGACCGCCATTACTCGTGTCACTTCCTGTTCCTGCACGGCACCAATAATAACACAATTTGTCAAAATGATGCCACAGAGGTCAAGTGGTGAAACATGTCTGTGACTGGGCCATGCTTGTGTTAATGTCTGCTTCTGTGTGGGCCTCTGAATTAAAGCAAGGCCAGCTGGCAACGGTGCAGCACACTGTGCCATCCACACACACACATACACACACACACACACACTGCCAAATGTCCTCATCTGTGGGGCAAGAAACAGTGAGGGGAGGAGGGAAGGATGTCTGAAAGCATCCATCACAAAAATGGGAGGCACAGGGCTCACTGGGAAATAGGTCGCTGTGGAACAGCTATTTAGCCGGAGGCATCTTCGTGTTCTACCTCTGCTGAAGTTACTTAGTTGAGATGGGGACAGGAAAGACAAAGAACACAACTACTGCACTGATTTCTTTAGTTTTATCCATTTGTTACCTACATCCATTCCTTTGCTACAGTCTGTGGTGGTAGTGCATGACCAAGGAAAGAGTTTCATGTCACTTTTATTTGGGGGAGAACATGCTCTCTGCAGATGACATGGTGACAAAATGTTGAGTCAAGCTGAAGAAGTGAAACCATCATCAACTCAGTGGCATAAAGCCCAGCCTGTTCACACAAACGATGCGTTAAGGGCAACTGCTCGCTGTCTGAAGGTACCTTAGGGTACAATTTGTCAGACAGTCGATCATTGAGTGTCAGTCACAGGTCGTCAAATAATGATGTGCTGAGTTAGTAGGTCAAGCCAGAACTTGACCTAAAGCATTGATATTTGATGGCCAGGGAACGAGACACAACAATGTATCTTACAGATTATGCCTTGAATGCTAGCATGTTTCGGTTTCCTTTTGTGCTCAAACTCCATAACATGAATTCAGAGCAGTACAATCTAAAATACGCAGCCCTAGTCAAGTCTTGTGAGACAAGCTTCTGGTTTGGTTCAGAGAGCTGCTTTCACTGAGCTTAACTTAGCTCTGATGCTCACCAATCTCTTCATGAAGCTTTTATCTCCTCTTGCTTTTTTTCATGAGCAAAGATCAATCTAAAAAACACAGGCCAGTCACTTTTGATGGTTGAATCGACCGTTGCTGCTGGCAGCAAAATGTATCAGCTGTAGCTAATAACCATTAATTCTGTAATGACTCATGTGAAACCTTTGCCTGTTGTCTGGTTAATGCAATCTCTGTAAGCTGGTGTCTGTACACAGCCAAATACTGCTTGAGAGGATGAATCTTTTCTCTGTAACTCCACTTCATAAGCATTAGTTGACTATGTGGAACCATTCATAGTTTTGAATCAAGATCAAGCTTGAGAAAAAGAGAAAAAGGTCTGTAGGCCACAGCAGACCGAACATTTAACATCTCCTGCTGCACATTTCAGAGCTACAGTACATGGTGTGATCCCCTACCTCCTCAGCAAATACAAAAGATGAGAAACAAAAAACTGTAGTTTCTGAATATTGCTTATTTATAGGTTTGATTACTTGTACTTGCAAATGTTGGAAGTTAACCAGATATATGAGATCAAGAAGAATTCAGATTCAGTATATCATGACATGTCAAACCTCAACCCCTGAAAGACTTTACTCAAGGAATCACTTTTAAGACCATAACGATCAACATAATATAGAGATGAAGTCGTCATTGCAGCAAGTGTCAAAACGGAAGGACGATCTAAAGTGCTGAGAGCAATTAACTGTGCTTAATGGCATTGTTGTCTCCAAACAGCCCATTACGTCATGTGAGAGGAGCGCGCCATGCTCCATAAAAGAGATGGACTGCTGTGGTGGTTGTTGTTTAGGGACACATGATGTCATGTTGTAACTGAGGTGAGAGGTTTTTCCACAAATCAATGGTCTCCAGTGGTAGTTGTTTCGATGATGATTGATTAAACAGTAAAGCAGAGCTGAAATGTTGGTGTGTTTGTTTTTTCTTCTCAACCTTATGAATAATTTGTTGAAGTGGATTACTATTATTGTGACACAAGAGTCAAAATGCTATTTCATAATGTCATTGATGTAAATACATTTTAATGTGCTTGGTAGTGCCTATGAGGAGTGATTTTAGTGATCATGTATGTTTTTTTTGTAAGCCAGCCTTTTTTTGCTCGTCAATTTAAAATGGAGAGCACTGCTATGCCCAACTCATGAATGACACAAACCAGCAGTGTTATAGAAAAACTAGCACCATTTTCTGTGAAGTAACTAGTTAATTATCAAAATCTGTGTCTAGCAGTGGTTAGTCAAATGCAACTGGACTTTAGATGTTGGACTGTCATCATGTTGAAGTGTGTCCACTATTTTGTTTTATGACCAAATAATTGCAAAACAAACAGCATTCCCATCAGCCCCGGCTGCATTTTGTCAGTCTGCTGATGTAAAGTGGTAAGGTGGCGACCGGGCTAAACACCAGCATGTTAACATTGTCACTGTGAGTGTGTTTGCAGGTTAACAGCTAACAGAGCTCCACAGAGCTGCTGGTGTGGCAGCAGACTCTTAGTGTCGTTGTTGTGAGTACGTTGCATTTTAATGAAGTATGATAACCTGACACCGTTTATTTTATCTGTGTCTCTCATCTGTCTCGCACAGTTTTCACTCTCGAGTACAGTGTTGTGTGCAGCTGCTTTGAAAAGCCTTCAGCGCTCCACTTTTTCTGTTGTACTGGTGTGTAAATAACTGGTCTACATCACTGGTAATGGTTGTTAGCTGGAAGTGATCCTAGAGATGTGTACTAATGCAAAAACTAGAAATGTTCTTCAGCATTATATGATCATCATACAGTACAGTACCATTATTCAGCAACTTTGATTGCCTTCCCAGGTGCTCATACAGCAACCCACATTGAAAATGAAGCTTGAATTCTAATTCAGCATGAAAACACGTGAACATACAATGTGTAATCAACCTCCTCCCCGTGCCTGGCTCGGCAGCAACTCAACTACAGAAGAATCTAAAATTATTTCTCTTTGTCTTTGTTGGAGTGGAAGGAGAGGAGAAAGAAGAGATTGCCTCCCTGTCTCTGTTCTCTCATTGGCAGGCAGATAGCAAGAAGTCTTTCTCCTTTAAATAGATTTCCTGTGATGGCGAGGCATGCCGACCCCCCCACTCCCCCTGGGCTTAGAAGAACTAAGGCTGAAACTCGTGTTCCTTCTCTTTCTGCGACCGTCTTCATCGCATCCGTCGCTCGCTTGCCTCGTTGCCGCTCGGCCCGTCACTGCTGGGAAGGGCAGAGCGGGCTGAGCGGGTCTGACGTGAGGTTCGACGGCGCAGCTCCCTGCACGCCGGCTGCTCACACCACGGCTGACTGACAGGCAGGCAGAGACAGGCAGACAGGATCAGGGGTGTATGGGAAGATGGAGGGAGGCTGACAATTAAAGAACAGGTTGACAAATGTCTATAACTGCCACTGCATCACTTCAGCTCAGATGGTCCTTTTGCACGGACACACCTGAGTCACAGCTGCCTGATAGCAGACAGAACTGTCAAGTTGTTTCACCGTTTCCATCTTTGGTCCGACATTGCCTCCGCTCTAATCGATTTCTGTGAGGAAGAGGAATTTGGTTTTCCTCAGCCCATCACTGGAGCCCAAGCCTCGATAGCAGCCTCTATCTTGTCTGTAGCGTTGGCCATTGTTTTTATTACTTCTCCTTGACAAGCTTGACAACAGCATTAGTCCTGCCCGTGGCACTGATTGGCCGATTGTTAATATCCCAGTGCCAGTCATCGGGATCGTTTTTCAACTGAGAAAATGCTGTCTCATGTCATGACGAGTTAAGATTTACAGCAGACATGCAGACTTCTTTGTCTGCGTCCCTTTTTATTTTCTTCTGTAATAAATACAATACAGCTAAAAAACAATTACTTGTGTTGTTACTCGTAGTAGTAATAGTAGTCACGGTATTTATTTTAGTAGAAACTTTTCGTGTAAATCCCCACAGTCTTGTTCATAATGAAGTGTCAACACATCTGAGTAAATCAAGTATCATCTGCCCATGTGCTATAACAGGTGTAAGAACTGCTTTGCACCTTCCTAACTGGTTTTCCAGAGATTTCCTTCTTTCTAAATGAGATGCTGCTATTTGAAATGTGTTCTTCTTGAGGACGACACACTATGACAAACAGAAACATTTTGTCTGCTTCAAACTCAACTTACAGGACAGACCTTATGTCAAGTCAAATGGATGCTCAGACTCAGACTTAGATGAGTGCGGCTCCTTGTTGGATCACACCGTGCTGTTGGATTCTCACTTACCATCCATGGTTAATATCAGATCATAGTTATGTGTTAGATGGTACACCTCAGTAGTCTAGCCATGAGAATAGTTTTGGTTTGATTTATCCAGATTTGTCTACATTGTACCTGAAATTTCTGCCTCTACAACAATTTCATGGAGTGAATGGAATTTAGTTTGTGCATTTAAACATTGAGCAGGTTTTTCTTTCCAACTCTAAAATCCAGAGAACATCCAGAGAACACATCATCATTGGAACTTTTCTTTGCTATTACAGTAAGTACTTCAACTGCAGCCTATCCACACAGAGGTACTGTATGCTATATGAACCTGGCTAAATGAATCCCCGGTGGTATTTAGCTATACAGTTTCTGCAGGGCTAGGTAGCACTAGAGCACAGGACCTCAAAGAAAGCCAGCATGTGATTGAGGGTGTCACAGGAAAACCCAAGAACTTGGAGGATTTCATCTGTCAATGAAGTTTAATGTTAAGTTCCTTGAGTTCCATCACTTGCTCGCAGATAAAGCAGATCACTCTAACTGTCCAACCAAGTGTGGTTTGAGCCATTTCCCCAAAAAAATCTCTGTCTCTCTTCAGTCATGAAAAGCTCATAAATATCAAAATCTCCCTTTACCTCAATCCTGTCTCATAATGCAGAGATAATGTGCTCAGGTCCATCTAGTTTGTCATCTATATCTCCTGTCCATGTGTCTTATTCTTTGTCAGAATGAATTCATGTCTTTGCCTGTTTTTGTTTCTTGTCCTTAGTTGCCTGACCCTCCAGAACCTGTTTTAGAGCTAAAGCCTCATTCACTTACAGTAGTATTGATAGACCATGAACTCAGTGTCAGTATCACTCTCAGCTATTGAATGGTTTTGCTTTCTTCCAGCCACAAGGGCTGCTTTACAGTACTTCCATTCCTACTCAAGTTTTCAGCATTGTGCTCTCCCTGTTTCTGCTTAATCTGGTTTACCTCCTCTGCAAACTCATGGGACAGGCTTATTTTTTGGCTTATGTTGGCTTTGTATCTGCTCAGGCCCACCAGCCTGTAATGACCCAAGTAGGATGTATCCATTGTATTGCTAAGCTGTGCCCATAGGTTTTCCATAGCCATTTCTGTTCACAGCAGACTGATCTACAACAGATGATGTGCTTGGAGAAGTAGTACTAGTTTATACAAAGCCATGTCTGACCAGTGACCACATCCAAAGGCAAAGGTGTTCTAAAAGAGATACCTGCTGAGGTGAAAAGCCTGCTGTTGTAGCTGAGATGCAGTTCTATATTTAGAACTGTTTTGAAATGATAGCACCCCTACAGCTGACTTTATGAGGATGAGCAAATCACAGTCTAAATCCCTTCACTATGAGCCTTGTTTAATCAGTGTCACATTGGGATTCTTATTATTTGTGACACACAAGCTCAGAGTAGAAAAAACTCAATTTCACGTCCCTCTGTCTCTTATTGATCTGAGTGCATTCAATAGAATTCCCTGTGCATTTAAACATATAGCACAGGCTCTTGCCTCACATGGTTATATGACACCAAGCTGTAATAAATGATTCATGAATTGTTTGACCACATACTGGCGCTCCTTCACGGAGCTCCAGCCTCCATGATCTCTGGTGTGGTGCCTAAAAAACAGGAGGCAGACTTCGAGAATGCTTGGTATGTAAGATAAGACCCAGGTCCTGTCAGACTCAAGATCGCACTTTAAGGTGCTGATCCTTGCTGAAGGAGCCAAGAGTCAGTGACATTTCTAAGGAGTGGGTGTCTGGCAGTAATGTCTGTCAGATGCCTGGCCCTCAGTGTGGCCCTTGTGTCTGGATGTCACCACACCGATGTGCCTGGCCTGATAATCTCCTCCTCATCCTGTGGAAACATCTTAAATGAGTCCTGGAACTGTCCAGGAAAAAAACAGCTTAGACCATTTTAGGATAGTTGATGGTTTTAGATGGTTTTAGCTGGTTTAACAGGCTGGTTGATGGTTTTAGCTGGTTAAGAATGACTGCTGGAGCTGGAGGACAGGTTTTGTCATTGGAGCCTGAAGTAATGATGCTCACTCTTTCATCAGTACATGGTTTGATGTGAACGGAGAGTCAAAGTCAAACGGTGCACGAGCATTGGATGACAGCTCCCATCCTGACTGTGGAGCAGTTCATAATCCATTTATTACAGTGAGGAGGATTTGTGTTTCTGTGTGACTTGTGTCATGTTAAAACGGTCACAGACGTGTTACAAGTCCAACCTGGTGAGACTGTAGCACATGTCAGAGTTCACAGATGCTACAGTAAGTCAGACATGAGACCAACATGTTAAAGTGGCATCATGTTAGCATAATGCGCAGCAACAGAGAGAGGGAGCCAGCGATGTCTCAGATTCCTGAGAGGAGCCTCAGTGTACCTTTCTTTCCTCCTCTTGTCCTTCATTCGCCCATCCCCCCTCTCTCACTCCTGGCTCTCCCAGCCTCCCCCTTTTCTCTGATAATAATGCAGACGAAGGTGTGCAGCAGCAGCAGGAGAACAGAGAGGAGGAGGAGGAGGGATGTTGAGGTTTTTACAGTCCTTCAAAGGTGTGTGTGTGTTTCAGTGTGTGTGTGTGTGTGTCAAATTCCATGTAGTGGCAGTCGGCGTGTTTGCGTCCTTGTACTGTATATGCGCTGGCATTCATATACTGCCATGTATGGCTGTAAACACAGAGCCTGAGGAAGAAGCGCTCGGCCTGGCACTTGAATGCACACACTCCGTGCCTCCCCCACTCTCTCCTTCACTGTGTCGTTCCTCCTCACTTGGTCAGAGCCTGGAAGTCCTAATCAGAGGAGATCAGTCACGAGACCGCGCTCCTCTGTGTGGGAGGCAGAGCGGGGCCATGAACTCGGAGCTGGATGCTTTGCCGTCATCCTCTTTGTGAGGAAGCGTGCCTTCAAGAGACCTCTGTGTTCCACTGTTATCCAGGCCAGGACCGACCTTCCCCTAATGATGGACTTTGATGTAGTTTGTAGTCTGTGATGGTTTGTGGTCCAGACCTCATGTTTCTGCTGTTTCCTCACAGCACTGCTGCTCATAGCACTCCAGAGAACGGCCCTGTGTCTCCTGTGATGCATGTATAGGTTCCTGTGTGTGGACCCGGACAAACTTTGTGGAAAGGTTTCTGCTTCCTCTGCATACATGTCCATCCACAGACATGATTTTGTGTGTGTGTTCTGCTCATGTGTGGGTGGTAATCTATTCTTGTGGCAGATGTAGTCATCACTGTGTTTTACTGGATACGTGCTGAACCAGTTCAGCCTCAGACACCTTCTCTTCTCGGCTGTCAGATGATCAGCAGGTTTTCACACTGTATGTTCAACGACGTCAGCTTTGGGAGAAACGTTTTCTAGTCTATGATCACACATTAACAAGCTTACACTCCAAGATATCTTGCATCAGAATTAGATAAAACACATCATGTAATAACTAAGGCTGTCAAAGTTAACGCGTTATTATATATACCGCAGTGACATTTAAACCTCGGGCCACTCCGTAGCTCGGGAAATCTGGAAGCAATGCACCGAGATTGATGTCGCCAACAAACTCCAACCCCGTGAGCAGTAATGGAAAAAGATAGTATTTTGAATGGCAAGTTCAGCTACAAAGTCTTGCCAGACGGCTCTCTCGACAGGACAAAAGTAATTCGTATTTATTGTCGCAGTGAATTTACTTACCACCGGAGGACGTCTAGTCTCAAGTACCACTTGGGATGCAGAGAGCCCGGCACCCCCTCCTCACATGGTGCAAACAACGCTGAATAACAGCGTGCACTTATACCACCTTTAAAAAGACCCTCAAACATTGGTTAGTAACAAGCCAGACCTGCTCTCATATGTGACTTTTCTTTGTCTTTCTATATTTCTAAAATGGTAAATGGACTGACTTATATAGCGCCTTTCTAGTCTTTTCGACCACTCATGTCACATTCACCCCTTTCACACACACATTCATACACTGGTGGCCGAGGCTACTATACAAAGTGCCACCTG
>JBCAUF010000072.1:22232462-22246946 GCA_038406115.1 Haemulon aurolineatum | reverse complement strand
AACGGATTACAGTTACCTTTTTTTTGTATCCTAATTACGTAACGCCGTTACATGTAGTCCGTTACTTCCCAACCCTGCTCAGGTAGGACCAGTTTATATATGTAGAGACCAGAGGAAACTGGTTTTTCATACTATGGGACCTTTAACAGTAAAGCTCAACTCAGAGTTTCCCTCTTCACAGTGAGCTGACCCCAGGTCACCAGAGGTCACAGACATGTCCCCCTGCCCCCACATCCATCACTTTCAAATGTGCTAATTCTTTTCAAACCTTCCATGCATAAAGCGTGTGTTCTGCATGTGGGCACATTCTGCTCATTTCATTATAGACCACACTGCGCTCATCCAAAAACTGGGTTGGATGATTAGGGGCCCTGGGGGTAGGGGACAGTTCCAGGGTCATCCCAGGCCCCCATTTCCCACCAGTCTCCTGCCCCTGGCTGGATTTTTCAGGGCTGACAGGCTGGGGGTTGGGGGGGTCTCTCCCACTTCTGGAGGACAACTTGTCCCACTGTTACTATTTATAAAAGAAGTAATAACACAGCACAACAGGGACTGCTACCTCCCCCCCACCAGCACACATCTGTGCTCCATTCACTGCTTGGCTGGGTTTGCCTCGACCCTGTAAATGTGTGCATATTATGAGTTTTTCTCTCAGTGTTTTGTGGATGTTGACTGGGTTATTTATTCATTGACTGAATGAATGTTTTCATGTTTTCCGGTGCATCAATTCACTTCAGTTTTTCATCCATATTTATGCTGTTTTCCATTTATTCTGCCCATTGTAGTGAGAATTAACACCCTCACTTGATGTTTTTGAATCTTTGCTGTTGAAGTGGTTAAACATAGGTTGCTAGGTTCCTGTGGTTGAGTACTAGCTACTCAACACATTTCATTTAATTCAAATTCAGCTTGTTCAGTTGTTCAGGATAAAGTTAGAACTGCATTTAGATCGGAATACAGCTGTAGGAAATGGAATACCTCAATGGAAGGTTCTCAAGCAGAGAAATATAAACTTGAGTGGTTGCCTAATCAGAGGTCTTTCAGTTTGTTAAAGAGATCATCTCCTTTCTCCTATGCTTGCCTGTGTGTGTGTGTGTGTGTGTGTGTGTGTTACTGACTCATCATGTAAGGCATGCATTGAGACCTGGAAATCATCATTTGTCAGCCCTATCATTCATCTGCTGGAATGTTCCCAGTGACGCTCTGCCAGGAAATAAACCTGCACGATTCTCCTCGAGGAATGATGAGGAGCAGCTCTGCTATGTGGCTGACATCACTGTATGTTTAATGTTAGGACTGAGTGACTTTGTATCATTTAACCTGATAGGCCTAAAAGGAGTCTACGTAAACTTGCTGGAGCAAACAGCTTTCTGTGGATGTGAGGTGTCAACAACCAGGCACTCACTGTAAATTATAACACACCCGGACACTGCTGCTGTAAACATAGCTGCTGGTGTTCATGTATGTATATGAATATGTGTGTGTTGCACTGAAAGAAAGAAGGAGTGATTCACCGTCTCTTTAACAACACACAAATGAGTCTGTCAGTAATAAATGATACTGCGTAATGATTGTTGGATTATACTGTGTGAGTAACAAAGTAACAAAGAAACTTTGGGGGCTTTGTGCAACGTAAAGCAGTCCAACAGAACAGCTCTCCAACAAATGCTACATTTTCTCACATGCATCCAGTGATGGGTCTCTCTACAAGTAGCGTAGTCACTAGTTGAATTACATTTCTTAGTAAGGTAGCCGAAGTGTTGTTGTTTTCTCATGCAAATAGCTTTTCAGTCGCTTAACATTTTTATTGAACAAGTAGTGCAGTAGTGTCCACGTTTTCCCAAAGCATTTCTGCTGCAGTCAGAAATAAAACTGCTAAGGATCAGACGCCTGAGCCACAAGCACACGACAGGATGTTCAGTGACATCACGTAACAATCCTTGGGCTGATGCCTATGACGTTTTTGCTGCAGGTGGTTGGAATGTAGACACAAGACTGAGTTAGCTTGATGGAAGGATGGCATGCTTTGTGCAAAACACATATTCCAGAATAAGCTCACACAACCAACGCCAACCAAGCTAAGTATCACATTTCGGTGCAGTCTGCAAACACAGAACAACAGCTACAATGTTTTCAACAGAAATGTAATGAAGTTAGGTCGCTGCAAAAAATAAACCGTCAAATAAACATTTACAGTACTTAAAAGAGGGAAGAGATGAGGGGGTTGTTGAAAAATTTAGATAATACTAATATTAATATTAAATGTGGATACATGTGTTTCAGCGTCACAAACCATGTGAAATGACTCATTTTATAATTTAGTTAATTTGATTTGATAATGTCTGGAAAGTCTAGAGGAGCCGTATGGGCCCCATAACACGGAAGTAACCCGGAAGATCTTGGTATTTTTACACCTGAAAATCACAGATTTTTTGCTTCATGTGCCACTGAGCAACTTTTCATAGGAATAAATGGTGGCTCCGCCCCCTACACTGTATCCACTTCTTCTTAGTGCATCCATGATAAAAATATCACTTTTTATCCGGATCCCAAGTAGCTTTCCCAACACTGCATGTGACCCTAAATTGTTGATGCCATGTAGTGGCACTGATGAGTGATGTGCGGTCTGGTCCATTGGACTGCACCTCATTGCAGACCTGTAAACACCCTGTATTCCATGGGTCGGCAATAGGCGGCCTGTGGGCTAGATGTGGCCCACAAGCATGAAACATCTGGCCCATGAGGTTGTTTGAACTATAATGAACGATAATGAAAAATAATAAAATAAAAATATAAAATCAGACTCACAGTCTCAAAAATGCTCTTTATTTATAAACTTCATTTCCCAAAACAGAAAATTATCCTCAGTCTAATAATAATGCTTACTTGTTTCATCTGGATGCGAGGGTGAATACGCACATCAGCGGTGTGCAGCGTGAATGCTCAACATGCAAAAACAAATAAGTCAGCGCCTGGTGCTGAAACTAGCTGAAACTAGTCCTTAAAACACAGGTTGTCTTTCAAACAAAGCACCAAAAATGTAAACTGATAACAAAGCCCGGTCAAATCGGAGCAAATCAGAGCAAAAACGAACAAAGCAAAAAAGCAGAATCCTGTCCCCACGGAGACGGCAGCAGCATCAGATGCCCAAACTTCTTCCGCAAGAGACATGAACTCGTTAGTTAATCGCGGTTTCAGCTGTCATTCATTCAAATTCATTCAGTCCCGTCAGTGTCCAGTTGCGCATGACAACCGCCTTTGATCTGTGACGGGACGATCAATATATTCATAAATGTATGTGCTGATTAAGATCATTGCATTGAATAGGGGTTATTGTGATTACTTTTTGCATTAAAATGTGCCTGAAACAGCTGCCTGTGAGGTCCCGCGCAGTTGTCTCGACGCACCTTCAATATAGAGATGTGTGCTTTCAGCTTTTCGGCACGCTATTGAGTGGCATTAGCAGAAGCTTTTTGAAGGTTTTATTTCAATCTGTGTTGTAAAGGTGTTGATTCACTCTAGAGGGGTTTCCAGGATGTAGTTTTGTGGAGGGGTTATTGGACATTGCATCCAGTGTGAAATAAAAAGTTTGTACTCATTATCATGTTTTGATACACCCTAAGTCCATTACACACCAGATTCCTCCTTTAATGTTTTCTGTCCTCCCTCTCCCTGTATAGGAAAGTAAACTTTTCATTATAAAGACATGGGCTGGTTAGAGCACAGAGTGTAAAAGTGTAAAGTGTAAGAGGTAATGGTGGACTGTTTCTAAAATGGCGCATAAGCCTTAAAGTGAGAGAAGGGGGGAGCTGAAAGGATATGCTGCGAACAGATGAAGGTGAGTCAGGACTGGTGTCTGGTAGAAAACAAAGAGGACTGAGGGTCAGTGCGGAGGGAGAGTGTAGGGGGGGGGGGGCGAAGAAGCCATCAGGTCTGGAGGTGGACTGAGCAATCCCATCAATATATCTTAAATCCAGGGCCGCCAGGGGAGGCTTACAGGATCAAGAGCTGTCCCTCTCACAGCAGCCATGTATGGTCAGCAGCTGGTTTAGCTGTCTAGCAAAGGAAATGAGGTAGAGACAAGTGAGGCCGTCTGTACCCCTCAGCCTATGGACTAGTACTGTTTCTGTTCCCAGTTTGTTTCCAAACCAGTCCATCAAAAGTCAGAAGGAAACTCTAATGAGGCAGAAAATGCTGACACAAATGCTTCTCTGCTGCTTGCATTTGTCATTCTGTTTGTTATCAGCAGAAAGGAGGCCATCTCTCCAACTTCAGAGTACCACCCAGATTTTGTTAATCATATTTTAATGTCAGCGTTTTCATGGCATGCTTTCTGCCTCAATGCCGTCTGCGACAGTCCCAGCCCATCCCTGTGGGACATGCTGTGAATGGCCACCCATCTTTTTTTTTCCATTCTTAAATCACAACCTGACCTTTGCAGCTGTGTTTGTCCATCTTTGGTTCAGTGAGGCAGCCATGGGGGTTTGTCTTGAGTTGTCTTGACCTTGGTCTCAGAGTCGGGAAAATACCAAAAAACACAAAGGAAAAGCTAAATATACGAGCTCATTTCCAACAGGAAGTGATTTAGATTTATGAGGACTGACAAGATTTTTAAGGTTTAATAGTATTTGTGCAATACCCCCAAAACCACTATTGCCATGGATTTCTTTCTGGTGAATGCAACCTTTCCGGAACATTACTCAAAGACCGAACATTTTATGGATCTATTTTCTTCTTAGGTACAGAATATGGATGTATTGGGCATTACCTACAGTAGACGCCATGGTAGGTGACCAAACAAAACGAATCATTACCCTCAAATTACAAATTTCTCAACATTGTTGGAAACATTGGTGATAAGAATACATGTCAACAGTTCAATAGTTGTTTTTAGACATTTACATATCATAGCTTTAAACAGGGAAGGGATGTCACTATTAGTGGCTGATAAGTGCTTTTGGAGGCTTTGAATGAGTCCATATTGTCATCATCCCAAGTTAATGCGTACAGTACGTGGTTCTTGTAGTTTTCTGCCTGTCCTTTATTATTTCCTCATCATTCTGAAATTACTCATTCCAATCAATCCAACAATATATCAATGAAGGCGTTCAGTCATTCAGGTCATGTGATGCTATAGGTCAGATTTCTGTTTAATATTTCCACCACCCCCTGAGTTAAAAGAGTTATTGACAGGCTATTACATTACTCGTGTTCAAACCATTTTATTCTTGTCATATTTGTTGTCTGGGAAAACTGAAAGTAGAAGGTTACATAAAGTTAATTATAATGTGTTCATAGAGCTCAGATTCATTGGTCTGAGTGCCTCCCTTTTATGTCCAAACAAAAGGACCTCAGGCAATGCTGAGTACAGACTGATGATGTCTGCAGTGTTTTAAAAGCATGGAAGACACAGAAACATCCTCCATTATGTGATTTTCTTTCATCTGTGTTCACATTGACAGGAAGACAAGTTAATGGCACTATTCTACAGTGCGTATGAGTACATGTTCCTCCAGGAGCAACGAGGCATCACCGTTCTTTTTATCTACTTTAAGCCTTCAGGGTATTACAAAGACTGGTAGTCCAGCAGTATTTACTTTTTCTGTTGTTCACTTCCTGGTGACAGTGCTCAGCCTTTAGCATTTAGACCACAAAATGTACACTTTCTCCAGTAACACCTTCATACCTGTCAACACTGTAGCATGTGTGTTCTATCTCCTCACACCCCTGTCTGTCATCCTCCCTCAGGCCTAGCTGGCTGAATTCTCCCAAACACAAGTTAGAAAAAGTCCACTTTGAATTTCAATGAGCACCACTGGGATATGTTCAGTGAGGCTCCTGAACTGCACCATATGGTTACAGAGCTGCAGCTATAAAAAATGTAACCTCCTACTTCTCATTATGGCTACAAAGGGACCAAACCCAAATAGGAAAGTGTGTGTGTGTGCATCTCTGTTTTGGTTGTACATTCAGTGCATACAGCGACAGTCAGGCCAGATAGCACAGTGGTGTCAGTGCTGTGTTCATGTGGCTTCGCGACTAAAAGTCATTTTGGGGCAGATCAATACACAAAGAGAAACTGGTGCCTGTGCCGTTGATCCACATTGACCCCCCTCTCTCAGAATCAGGACTTGTTTGATGAGGCCAGCCACAACAAACAGGCTATTAGTTGTCCTTCAGCCAGCCAGACATCTCGGTAAAAACACACTGAACAAGGAAGCACATCTTCAGACACCATGGCTGAGGCCCTGTGTTTCTGCAGCACCCTCCAGGAGTAACACGTTCTCACCTGGTCAGTGACATGTTGCTGTGCTGTGTCACTTAATGTGTGCTTTCAACCAGGCTACAGCGAGGAGACATTAATCTCACCAATTATTTGAATCCATTTGACACAATTTGTATCAACAACTGATTCCCCTCTTCTTATGAAAGGGTAAGGAAGTCTTTCTGTACTGATTCAGATTTTTATCATGACCATGACTGTTCCTTACTCTTAACCAAGTACTTTTTGCACCGAAACCCAGCCAAGAAGAGATAAACAAGCACAAGCTCATATGAATAATTTTTCTAGTGGTCATTTGTGACTGTTTTAAAAACCACAGACAAACAACATTGTCCTGCCTATAGGGGCAGAGCCAAAGCAAATACATTCCTCCCAAATGTAAACTTTGAAGAAAACAAGCAACAATAGAAAATGATCTTTTCATTGTTTTGACTGAACATAGTCTCTGAGGATCTGCTAAACATCCTTTAATTTCAAAGTGGTACTCACATGACAAGTGCTAACATCTCTGATGTGATGTGCCTCACTTATGCAAGTCAAAAGGCTATAGTTGTGAGTGAAGACCGAACAAAACCAGCTTAAGATTCACAGGGTTAAGCTCACTGCTGGTGACTATGGAAACCGTTTCCTCAAGGGTAATGTTACTTTGTTCACCTGACCACACCCCAGTCAGTCCGTTCGTCACTTATTGAAGAGATTGTAGTGTGTGTCTGGCTCGGTCACCAGGGCCTGCTCTGTGTCACCAGCAGTCAAGGAGCTTTTTGTGTCTGTGGACATTGCGAGATTCTAGCCTCATCATTAATTTAGCAACCCCTACACCTGTGGCAGGATTCTAGAACGTGCATGGAATTCAGAAATGACTCCCAGCAGCAGTCCTGCTTGCAGAGGAAGGGGCTCTCTTGTAGTGATGGCACAAATGCAGGATGGCAGTTCAGCAATGATATTTGAGCAAATGATGCTACAACACCTGGCACTGAACAATGCTAGTGGAGGATCCTGCTGTGATAGAATGAATTAGGTTTGTTTACAACCTGGGTCTTGTTGTCATTGGACTTGCCAGAGGATCTCATGGAGTATAGGAATTAACCTCTGATGTCTAGCACAAGATGAGCACAGCAAGTTTGGTGGTTTTAACTGGTGGAACAGCAAAGTTTGAGTCATTTCACAGATTTTCTATGAGATTTAGATAAGGACCACACAAGACTATTAACCATGTTCTTTGTAAATCACTCAATGGTAGCTTTGCCTTTGTGCCTTGGGTAATTGTCCTGTTGGAATATGGATATCCCAGCTATTTTAGTCTTTTTGTAGAGCAATGTTTTATCAAACCAAGTTACTGCGAACATTTTTATATACTTTTTTGCTATTAGTCAAGAAAGCTTTGCTTTAAGGTCCTGACACATCAAACATAAAGTTGGCCATGTGTGGCAAATTCTCCCCCAAAGCGTGTTCAGCACCTCCAGTGTAATCAGTCCTTGTCGGCAGCCATTTGACTAACTCAGCATGTTGAAATGTACAGTGGTGGAAAAAGGTTTTCGGACTCACTTAAAATTTCACACACACTCAAATATTATCATGAAATATTTGTGGAAAAATCTTTTTTGACTTGGTGTGGCTGCATTAGACACACACAAACAAATATATATTTTTTTTCTTTTTTGGTTTATTCTTAACAAGGAAAAACTAAATTCTTGACAGTTTCAATATGTCAATTTTCAACATTGTCAGTATCAGAGTCAACAAATAACAGAGAATGTGTTCAAAACTGAACAAAAAATAAACAAACCATCACATCATCAAATTAATATTTAGTATTCCTGTCATTATCACACAGTAGAGCTCTAATCCTGGCTGGCATGTTCCCCACGAGCCTTCACACTGTTAAGGGGTAATCTTGTCCCATTCTTCTTGAATTACTGCTTTTCATTCTTCTAAATTCTTTGGTTTATGCTTTGAAACACACCTTTTGATCATCCACCACAGGTTTCAGTGGGGCTCATGTCCGGGGATTGAGCAGGCCACTCTAAGACCTGGGTACTTTGCTCCTGCAGCCCTGGATGTGTGGCAAAGGGCATTATCTTGTTGGACATCCAGTTTTGACCTCGATGGAACAGTGCACGTGCAGAAGGGAGCATGTGGGTTTCGACAATGGCACAATACTTGGCAAACCTTTGGATGCCCAGATCTTGGTTTGTCTTCCAAATTGTTGGTTCGCCTGTATTTCTACAGAGTGTATCCAACTGCTGAAGACCTGCATCTGCACTTCCTGGCTATCTGGCAGCAGCTGTACCCTTTCCGCGTTAGGCTCCTTGTTTTAGCCATTTTTGTCTCTGAAGAACTTGTGCTGGCTTTATATAGACACGAAGAACTGCAACAAAAATTCTGTCTTTTAATAAAAAGCACAACCTTCATTAGTAGATCACTGGTACCAAAATGACCCAATACTCAAAATGAATATATTTTTATGGACCCAATCAATTTTAAGTTTGTAATGGCTTTTTTAGGATTCGTTTAGTGTTCTGACTGTGACTGCATTAAAAGGAATTGCACTTCAAGACCTAAGAGTGATTCTTAATGCAATATTTTACAAATGCATGGGGTGTGCACCCACCACTGGACAGTATAGTCTGTGTATAATCAAGCACTGACTGAGTCAGAATAACTAAGGGATTTCACCCATTTTCTGCATTTTTCTGTCTCTGTTCTCCTACAAGCAAAAGCCCAGAGATTGACAACCCTAACTTAACTGTGCAGGTACAGCCTTTTATCAGCTATATATTCCGCTCAGAGCATTTGACAAGACAGATAAATCAAATTCTCAGTGGTGTGGAAATGGTTGGATCATTTGTCTTGTGCATGTCACCAGCCATTTTTGTAGTGTGTTTAAAAGCAACTTGAGGCATCATATCAGTCTTTCTTTCTTTTTGCTACTCCATTTAAACATATGATGACTTTTTAACTGTTTATGAAAGAGTCCGTTTAATGCTGATATTTGAATGACCTATAGAAGTGAACAAGACCATCAGAGAGAAAACTGGTTAGTGTGTTGTTATTCTTTTTGTTTGGCCTTGGGTCACGGTCTGATAATACTGTAAGAAACAACTAGTGATTTTGCTTTCCTATTAATTCTCATTAAACTCTGTGCAGACATCCCTGGTTCCAGATGATGTATTCAATGACTTAAGGGATCCCTTGTTTTTGTTTTTTTTGCCACTGCCACTATGAGGTTGCTGTGTGAATCATGAATTGTAATATTTTAGCAAGCAACATCAACCTAAACCAGCTAACCATAACAAAAAGCAGTACATAACCCTGCAAGACTAGAGACATACTAACAACACCATGCTTTGTGTTTAGTGCGAATGAGCAAATGTTAGTATGGTAACATACTAAACTAATGTAAATGCTATCTGCTAAACATGTTAGTATTCCCATTGTGAGCATGACAGCTTGCTGTCGGCCCCAAATAGGTCACAGATCTTGTATCATGGCTGAGGACCTGTGTTTGTTTTCACCTCTTAAATAAAGACAGTGGTGTGTTCTACCGCGCAGTGCAGAGGTAGCTGTAAATGATGGAGACTCAGTGACGATCAGTGATGTAATGACCTGCTTGGCTGCCTCATCATGTTGCTGGGTGTGTGTTATCTCCACAGTGTTCTAAAGCTAAAGAAAACCATTCATTATGAGTGGCCCAGAAGCACCTTTGAAACCATGCTGCTGACTCATCGGGGACAAAATACTGATAAGGACAGGATGATTAGTAGTCCTGATAAATAATGAAACTGATTGCGTCCTTGACGGATCTTAAGTTTGTACTCACACTGACATAGTGTGTTACCACTCACCCCCCTCACCTAAAAAGCCCATCTGTTCTGCTTCTGTTACTCCCTATCAACCTATCAGCTGGGTGACACATGCTTGCAGGAACTGGGTCCCCAGACCATCACTTGGTCTCAAAGGATGAGTGTATATGTATGTCCTTTTACATTTTTCATTACTCTGTGCTCATGTCGAGGGGAGTCCACACCTCTTCAAACAGTTCTATTTTATTTCATACAGTTACCCCGTGATGCCACTCCAGTCCAGTGTGGACGATTGTACTAGACATGTGTCCTTAATGCCTCCTCACTTACTCCAGCAGATAGCTTTTTCACAGGTGTCATTACATGACAGTGGATGCTGGGACTTTTGGTCTGGTGTTCACAGACAGATGAAGATGTCTTCTTCTGGTGTTCATTCAGTCTCGCGTCCAGGGCGGTTGCTGTCTCACCGTAGTGTCCCTGCAGCTGTCACATGTGATGTCATGATGACGTCATACACTGCTCTCCTCTGGTTAGATGTTCTCACAGTCCAGCCATGTGAAGGAGTCCTTCTGGGAACTTCAGGTGGTTCCTGTTGGGTTAGTAGTGTCTGTCCTGGTTTTAAGTAAGAGTGCAATCCTCATGCTCCTCTCTGTTGTCCTCCTCACTCATACGATGTTGTGTGCGTTGGAGGCACCTCACATGAGATGTTTGATGGTGTAAGTGGTGGTTAGAGTTCAAACTGAGATACTAATCTAGAGTGGGGTTTCTGTTCTGTGGTCTTTATCTCTACACTTTTTTTTTTGTAATGCTTTCTACTGAGGACCTGCAGAACAGGTGATTCTCTAGCTATCTTATTTGATTATGCGTGTTGGGAAAGTACATGTTTATAGTGAGTGAAGCTTTCCTTTAATTAATCTGTACTGTTGTCAAGCTCTTCACTTTCACCTTGAAGGATCTAGTGAAGCTTTGAGCGTATGTATGTGAGTGTGTGTGCGTGTGTGTGTGTGTGGTACAGTACGTGTTCACTCTCACAGTAAACACATGACATTTCCTGCATTTCCATCACCTTTTTTTCCAATTCCAAACTGCTCAATCATTTCTGTGTTCCTGTGCACATTGTAGAGCAAGGTGACAAAAAATATTTTTAATACTGGATTCCATCCACATTGGCACAGGCGGGTCCCAGTGGAGAATCGGACTTGTAAGTGATGGTACTTAAAAAAGTCTCATCCCCATCCATTAGCTGAGGCCCCAGATTAAAACCCTGAGGTATGAAAAAAGCCTCTTCCTCTTTTCCTCGCAGAGCAAATCAATCTATCTAGAGAGAGGGCAATAGTTCATGTATGAATGTGTGTGTGGCCCGCCCTTTGAGCTGCATGCTGAGGCGCTGGCCGGCGGGCATCTCTGTCACCTTGAAGGAGCATTTGGCAAGGTGCCCGACTCCAGTCCGTCACTTCCTATAACAGAGAAGAGGGGCAGGGGAGGTGTCACTATGCTGAGGGAGGGGTACATGTAACAATTTACCCAGTTTCCTACTGAACTGTTTCCTCAACAAACTGTGTGTATTGTATTCAAACCTCACAACACAGCAGCTGTTTCCACATTTCTTTCACTCTGTGTTTTCAACCTTTTTATTACTTTAGACAGAGAAACATTCATAGTGGGCCTGTTTTCTCAGAGGATCATTCTCTGTGATGAGACATTTCCAGAAACAGCAACACTGTGGACTGAGACCGCCCCCAGGATGACCCCCACCTATTTCACTCATTATATATACAGCATGTACCAGGCATAACTGATAAGCACCAGTGTATTGACATCAAGCCAGCCCATGTTCTAAGACGTGGAAAGCATTTGTGTTTGTGTTCATTTGGTGTATTTTTGGACTTGTGACAGAGCCAGGCGAGCACTATCCTCCTGCATCAGTTGTCTTCTCCTCTAGTGCATTTCCCAAACACTCTCAGACCCAAGCCCATTGGTTCACTGAAGACATCAATCACTGCAGTTTTTATCAAACACTATTCAGACATTTTCAATAGAAGATGAATCCACACAAGGTGTTACAGTGAGCAGGTCAGTGTGTTGGGATGGTTGGGATCAGGTGGGATCAGGTTTTGATACTCACAAAAATAGATCAAATGTTAAACATATGGAATGTAGCCAGACGTATGCTTTAAGTTAAAGAAAAAAGAACCAGAAAAAGTTCTTAAGTACTTCCATCTAACATGGAGCCTCGTGACCGCTCCATCCAGCCCCCCTCCCCCCTCTCTTGTCCCGGTTAGCAGGCCAAGTGGTTGGGGGCAGCCAGTCGTACGAGGCTGTCCGGTCACGCGCTGCGAGTAGACACGTGCCACGCTGCAGCCAGTAACGCACACACAATGAAAATGCAACCATTACACTTGAATTCTTCATTCAACCACACACACACACAAACAAAACACACAAAGATATACACACACCCGTGCCAGTGAGTATTGAATGCTTTCTATGCAGACAAATCTGATCCACTAATATGGCTAACCCATATCCAGAGGCTCAGCATGATTAAATGCTCCAGTCCAAACTCACACAGTAACATGCTCTGCGTCAGCTTCAGCTTCCTACTGTTACACACAAACTGACACTAAACCATTTTGGATCACTGTTCTGTGATCCCATCAGCATCTCAGTCATAAGCACACAGACACACGCACACACTTTTCAAGGACAGGCTGAGCAGCCGTGCGAGAGGCAAACAGTAAACAGTGTAATTTAGTGGTCCCTCCCCGCTGTGAGTGACACACGGCCCATATGAAGCTGCTGCTGCTCCGTACGTGACACTGATTGCTTTTGTTGCCTGTGGATGAGAGAGCCACAGAGGAAGGGTTCTCCGGTTAGAGTCACATCCCACAGTGTGCTTCTCAGTGTTCTGTTGGTCACATTGGTGAGTCAGCCCAGCTGAATGGCAGGACACAACTGAATAAGTCACTGTGACAAATACCTGCAAATAGACTGCAGCAAGCAACAGAAAATCTTTAAACACATGGGACTATAGAGAATGGTCATTTGAAGTATAGTGAAGCACAGTGTCAGCAACGGCCAAGTCTACAGCTCAAGCTTACTGTATTGTACAGTCTGGTATTGTACTCTATGAAGTGGGGCATATCAAAATCTAATCAATATCGTTCCATGTGACTTTGCACTTTATTGTAATAAGATCTATTTTAATCATTCTTTCAGAGAGAAGCTCCGTTTGGTTGTCGTTGGAGATTTTATATTTCTATACTGCTCCTTCTTAGAAATGGAGACTCAGGAGGACTCATTATATGGCACAAGTCACACTTACACAACTCAGTGAGGACTCTGAATAAAAAAGGCTATATTTGGCTGAAAATAAACCTAACCAGAGGCATGTTTCTATATGTGCAGTTGACATTTTCTTACCTGATGATATGTGTCCCTGAGTCAGAGATATGCCATTATCAGGGGGAGATCTGATAATCTGTGGGGGTTCACATTCTGGATTCACACAGCTTTGACACTGTGAGTAACAGGACTGCTCGGGTGAGCCGGGACTCTTTGGAAAGGTTCACTTATTGCTCAGCACTTGGCAGCAGCACTGTAGATCACATGACCCCAGACATGGACCCCTTCTCTCCCTCTGCATTCACAGTCCATCCCCAAAGCCCTTTATCAGTTTATACACTCTAAGAAATTAAAGTTCTAAGTAGAACCATATACAGTAAGGTTCTTCGGCTTGTCCTCATAGGAGAACCCTTTTTGGCTCCAGGGAGAACCTTTTATAAAGGTTTAAAGGGTTCTCTGGATCAAAATGGTTCTTTCTGGAACCATTAGTGTTAGTGTTGGGGTTAAAAAGGGTTTTGGTTCCAGGTAGAACCTCAGTCCCTGTAGAAGAACCCTTATTTCTAAGAGTGTAGAACACCCCTACCCTGCAACTCCTGACGGCATGAGAGGGCTGTCCAAAGATTCAGCCTTGTCTTGTGTATATATAGACTGTGCTTTCACCAACTCACTCAACCCGCCTTGTTTGAATAAACAATAGACTGTTCCAGTAAGTGAACTATATTTGCCAAGTTGTTGTTTTTTCACATTTGATCTCCTGCACCGAAGTTGCAGGTGGAGTAACACTGTAGATGGAGTGTTGTACAGTCATGGAGGTACAAGCTTGTCCTGGGTTTAACCCTGCGTTGTCAAGATCCACCCACCTCATTATTTAGGGAGTCCTTGACTGAACCTCTCTTGAACCAAACCTGTAGGACAGTCTTGCCCTTTTATTTTAATATGGGTGTAGACATGTGTTCATCACCAGATTTCACTGAAAGGTAAATGGTAAATGGACTGACTTATATAGCGCCTTTCTAGTCTTTTCGACCACTCAAAGCGCTGTACACTCATGTC
>JBCAUF010000072.1:22200703-22218231 GCA_038406115.1 Haemulon aurolineatum | reverse complement strand
CACATCAGTGTGTTCGGGAACTTCTCCTGCCAATCCACATCTGTTTTTTTCTCTGATGCGAGCTACCGTTTTGCCTCTATAAGCCTAAACGCGACGACTGTCAGAGGGCAAAAAATCCTCCTCTTCTCTCTCTCCTCTCCTGGGCCTGTGAGTAGTCATGGCAACCAACTGAGTCGCCATGGCAGCAGCTTGGCTTCAGGCCTGGACTACAACTGCGGCCATTTTTGTAGTTCCTTGCAGTTAATTTCAATTTCTCTGTCTAAATTACAAACAAAGAGACTGAGAGAGGGTAAAACATAGACAGGCCGTAACAGGCATACACTTTCTACTCACCTACGTGAACATATGCAGCAAAGACATCACACATGTTTCCTAGCCGCTGATGCAAGCGAAGACACAAAGCAACTGGCGCGTCAGCGCCAGCCAGTGATGTCGCAATCACACACTGAGGCCAGTAAACTGAAGTTTCTCTTATAGGCTCATGATTTTAGTCTCTTCCGGGCAGCAGCCTACGAGTCACTCTCAAAATTACCTGCGGGAATTTTCTAGTTATAATATTATTCAATATTATATTTCTGATGCTTATGAAAGGTTGGTGCAGGCTGCTTCTCAGCATGGCTCCGAATGTGACCTCTTTGCCAGTGTAATCACTATATAGGTTTGTTATTGTACATATAGTTTTGTTTTTGGTTGAAATACATATGTTTGGGAAGGACCTTTATGGCTCATCTGTGGTGCCTCATACAGGCAGCCACTTAATACACCTGTTGGTAAGGTTAGGCTTCACCTATAACTTCCAAAGACTGACACAAATTTCTTTCCATCCCAATTAAACAATTTAATTGTGCTGGCATTTATCTGTCGCTGAAATCAATTACCCAGAGTTATTGTCTTCTGCTCTCTCTACCTCCCTCTGCTGTGTTTAGTCTACACTCTGTTGGATTGGCTGATAGTGATAGCCAATCAAAACAGATAGCCAGGCAACCAACTGCACATCGCCCAGTTTTCTTCTTCTCCCTGACTACCAGTCAGAGTCAGCACTTTGCTGCCATCCTGTGGGTCACTGATGTCTGTAATCCAGGAACAGAAGGAGTTAAATTGTGTGTCAACAAAATGGTGCTGTGTGTTTTCAGACTGTGTTTGCCGCTCAGAAGAGCAAGGCTCAATTAATGGAGATTCATCGAATCAGGGTGAAATATGAGATGCTGTGAAGTGACCAGGCGAGGATGCTTCTGTGCATATTTGTTGTTTATTTGTTAATTATCTCCGTGTGAAGACTTGCTTCTATTCTCTCTGTTTCATGTCATCCTAATCTCAGTATCTTTGGCTTTAACAATTTATCGGACAAAACTGAACATTTTGGGTCCTGGGAGCTTCTCATCATCATCACTGTTTACTCTATTGTGACATTGATCTGTCAGTTTCATGCTGTCTTGGTTTTGTGTGGAAATGAATGAGAGCAGCATGTTGTGGTGAGTCTATCTGGATGTTGAGGTCTGTGGAGAGGTGGAACCACAGACAAGAACGGTTCACTGATTTCCCCCAAACTAGTTTCTACAAGCAAATTAGCTAATTCTAAGCTAATAAAGGATGCCAATCCTGTATTAAGCGATGGTGAGAAACTCTGTGAGGTGGGGCCATGGGGTCACCTTATGTGGCTGGCCATATACAGCATGCTAGTGGCATTCAGCTTCATTTCTCTCTCCCTGGACTTCCACTCTGCTTGGTTTTGTTCTGTTTTGGTTGTCTTCATCCTAATTTCCCTTTAGTTCTGTAGCATTGAAATACTCTTCTTTGTCTAGCCTCGAGCTGGCCTGTGGTCCTGGTCAAGTGTTCATGGCCAGGGATTTGTGGCCCTACTTTACAGTTGTAAAATATGTCTGTTCCAGTTCCTTGTGAATGTTCAGCCATTATAATACAAGCTGGAAGAGGTGAGTTGATAAAAGTGATAGGTGACGTGACACAGGTCATCACAAGTAGTGACTCCACTGTGCTGGAAATGAAAAATCAGATCAAATGAAGTTTATGTATATAGCACTTTTCATACTTAAAAGCAACACAAAGTGCCTCACAGAGGCTAAAAACAACAAGGATAAAAACCCAACCCTCCCACCCCCATGAATACACAAGCTCAACGCACTGACATGGCTGGGCACCGAGACCTGAGGCAAGGAGAAAGCCGCACTGAGAGGGCTCCTAGTCTACGACTACAAGGAGCACCGCCACAGAGACAGTTCTGACCTGGGCAGACAGGAGGCCCCACACCAAGTTGCTGAGCCCTCTAGCCACCTGGGCCAGACCCATTCACAAGGCAGCACCCCCACCAGTAGACCAAAAAAGCAACTCCCAGCATGGTAGGCCCCCATGAGGAAACACTGGAGCTAAAAACTGGAGGATTAAACAGTAAAATAAGATAGATGGTATAAAATCAAATGAACAAAATAGATAAAAATGCTTTCAGTAAAATAAGATAAAAGGTATAAAATGAACAGAACATGTCGTCAAAACATAGAACTAAAATAGTATTGGATAAAGATTAAGTAAGATAAGAAGTCTGAATAAAGGGAATAAAGGAAATCAATGAAATCAGTTAAAAGCCTGGTTGAAAAGTCTTGAGCCTCTTTTTAAAAACATCAACAGTCTCTGCGGCCCTGAGGTTCTCCGGCAGGCTGTTCCACAATCGGGGGCCATAATAAGTAAAAGCCGCCTCCCCATGTGTTTTCGATTTAACTTTTGGTATGGTTAAAAGGCCAGTGCCGGACGACCTCAGGGTCCGTGAGGGTAGATATGGTAAAAACTAATACGCAGAATCTTAGTATTTCCAGGTGCTTCACCTTTATTTCACCCATTTTAAAGACTGAATAAGGCCAATACCACCAACTCAAATAACGTACCATCCATGCAACAGTGCATCCTTCAATTGCACTTCATGATGGTCAACCATTATCGCATTAAACCAGAAATACTCCAAATGTGGATTCATCTACTGGAGAAATACCCTTTTTCCTCCTGTTGAAGTGACCGCTGTGTTACTGTTATAATACTGAACCTTCTTTAAAAACCAAACTATATATTTCAGCATCATTTACAAAGACTGTGTCTCCATTAGGAGCAAACTGAATCACAGAAAGAAACAGACTCTATAAATGAAACTAAATGTGATTTCAGGTTGAGATGGTGCATAATAAATAATAATGATATAGATTATATAATTCATCTTTTTTGTGCCTGTTTGCAACATCTGATATATCCTAGATTAGTGTAATTGTATACAGATGCAGTAGTCTAAATAGCACTCAACCTTAAGCCTCTGCACATGCACACTCACACACACACACACATTTCCCTTGAGAGCCGTGCATTATTCTGCATGGCCTCCACCGTACCCCTCCCTCTGTCCCGCTCATCCCCACCCCCTCCTCACCTTCCAAGGGGTTGCTATGGCCCTGCCTCAACTACTCTGGTATCCAGGATACGGTGACACACTCTGCATCCTGATTGGCTGCCAGCTATGCAAGGGTGGGCACGCAAAAAAAGGAAGGGAAGGAAGGGGGGGAAAAAAAGAAAAGAGGGTGATCCTGGTAGTTAGATGGATGGCTGAGGCAGCACAGCTTCAGGCAGAGCGCGGAGCACCATTTTAGCAGGAGCTCTTAACGGAGATAAAAGGTGGGCAGAGACGGAGGCATAGGAGAGGAAGAAAACAAGCCAGAGGGAGGACAAATGGCCGGTCGGTTTGAGAGGTAGAAACGACTGAGCGTATGTAGGCTACAGTGAGAGAAGAACAAGCCGTAAAACGAGAGGACAGAGGGACAAATAGAAGAGGAAGGAAAAGACGAGGAGGCATGAGCATGAGCCGGAGAGATGCAGCATCCCATCGTCCTTCTTTTATCCTGACATCCTGACCGAGAGACACAAGGGGAAACAAAAGAAAAAGACTAAACTGGTGAAAGATATAAAGGAAAAAAAGAGAGGGGAGGTGCCTATTCCTCAAAGCGGAGAAAGGGAGTAAAAGAGGACGGGGGGGGGGGGTGCTCAGCACGTAATACACACATAGCTTCACAGAGCGCAGATTCGCATACACGCTGACACAGATAGGCACCCAGCCTCCACTGGCAGGCCGGGGCAACGCTGGCCATCGGCAAAGTGGCAGGAGAAGCAGAGGAGGCGA
This sequence comes from Haemulon aurolineatum, assembly GCA_038406115.1. Lineage (NCBI taxonomy): Eukaryota > Metazoa > Chordata > Actinopteri > Lutjaniformes > Haemulidae > Haemulon > Haemulon aurolineatum. The sequence continues at coordinate 22,214,063 of JBCAUF010000072.1, read as the reverse complement.
CCGCCGGAGTCGAGCGGAGGAGGAGAGCAGCACTAGAGGACAGCGACGGAGACAGCCGAGGAGGAGGACGAGGTGACGCGGTGTGGTGTGGAGGCTCGGCACTGAGGGAAAGGCGACGGGGGAGGGGCAGCGGTGCTGAGGAAGAGGAAGAGGAGGAGGCCAGGGGACTGATGGCTCGTGGCAGCGGCTCAGGGAGGTGGAGCAGGCAGAGGATGGGATTCTTCAGTGCCATGCTGCGCTGCAACCTCCCCCCGGAGACTCAGAAGGTGGTGGTGTTCCTCATCATGATGCTGCTCATCATCATCAACGTGGTGCTCATGTTCCTGCTGGCCTTCCAGTAGAGCACACACAGACCGCGACTCCCTCACATAAACACATACACACACACACACACACAAACATACACACATTCCCACACACACACACACACGCTTCTAGATGGATGAGAAGACGAGATAAACTGAAACACAGAAGAGGACTGCCCTGTTGATGAGGGGGACTGCTGGGATTGATGGGTGTCCAACATGGCAGCAGCAGAACACAGGTACAAGCAGGAGGAGAGAGAAGATCATTGAGTGTGAGAGTGGATGATGTGTGTACATTTGTGTCATCAGAAACATATAAAAAGAGGACAGGAGCCTGTAATGGGTGGGATCATCAAAATTGTAGAAAACATTCTCTCATACAGAACATCAAGTAGTGACTATGAGTTGTCCAGGCGCTGATATATCTGTTTGTTATCTCACTCTGCAATACAGTGGAGGTGATTCAGATTGTGGTGTTTGAAGAATAAGGTTTATCCATCTCTATAATTGTCAACAAATTCCATAAAATGATCCAAAACAACAATGCATTGATCTGCCTCACAATACTTTCTGACTTTCTGCCATGTCTGTGGCTCTCAGCTCCAAGCTCATTGGGTCCCATTTAAGACATGTAAGACAAATAAGGTTCAGTCAACTCCTGAAACATTTGGTCACAGGCCAAAGAGAAGCAAGATATATCAATGCACACACCATTTTGTCAGTAGGGTACAGTCATTGTTGCACATGGGATTTGTTGACTGAAAAAAAGAATAGTGCCAATGGTTTGGACAAACCAACCCTTTAAAAGCAACAGTAGTACAACAGTGTACTTTCATGTGATGTAACACACTCTGTGATGACCCTGTTACTGCTCCTCAGCTCTTAGATAACCATGGCTGATTATATTCTCAACGTACAACTTCGCTTTTTCAACACAACTGAATAGATAGGATTCATATGTGTGGTGCGATGATGTGATCTGTCATTTATTATCTGTCATTCGGTCACTGATATGGTGCCATATATTACAATATATTCATGTCATGTAATAAAACATCTGTTAGTGATGTAATCTTTACCTAGACAGTTAACCAGTGGTGGTCATTCTGGTTTTTAGTGGAAGCTATTGTTTAGATTGCAGTCCACTTGCACTGGAGCCTGCTGTAGAGCTCGTTGTCCAGGTAGACCAAGCTGACATGTCTGTTTGAAGTGATCTGCCAGAACTAAAGACAATTTACTGTCACAATAACTTCCATAATGAGATGAGTCTTCTCACGTATGATATTTACCTTTGACTTCCTAATACTGTAGATGAATCAGTATATCTTCTGATATGTAAGGGATATCTTGCACGGCTTTCAAGTGAAACCAATAATAAATAATCACCCACAATTATTCAGCAGTGGCAAAGATTTGTCGGTAAAGTTTTTATTGATTGTTTTCATAGAATTGGATGTTGCTATTGATGGCAACAACATTGCTAGGCTTCCCTAGCAACAGCCTGTTATACTTGACGACGGTCTGTTATACTTTAGAATGCAGCAAATGACCAATTAGAGTGCAGCATTCAATCAAGCCGTGTAATAAATACTGTATAACAACCACAACAGACTATAGCAGCTTTTACATGTCACAGAAACAATGGAAGAACATCTTGTTGTATACATCATTGACTAACCTGCCAACAATGCATCAATGACACCATTTCAAGGACATGCTTCATAAAACAGCTGAGTAGAAGTGTTTGGAAGTAATCAGTGAATCAAATGAGTATTTCTGAGAGAAACTGAGATCAGCTGAGTGATGAGTATGATGTGATTCTGTTATTGTACAAATGGAAGTACTGTAGTTCAGTGGAAATGGCTGCTATTGAGTACTGAGTTACAGTATTTGATTTTACAGTGTTTTAAATGTGGGTTAAGCCTGTGTCAATTTAGTTTACTGAGGATTCTTGATCTTGATTGACTGCTCAGTGTCTTTTAACATGCTGAACATTGCACACGTCTGGCACAAGTTATTTATTTATTGTTTATTTTAAATGATTAAATGATTTTTTCCCAGATTATACTGTATGAATAGTAGCAATAGCATCAGTTCTGACACTTTCAGATAAATCAGGGATTCACATTGGCCAAGTGTCCTCTCTTAGAGAGGAATGCTTTAACACTGTGCATTTGAATAGCATAAAATGTAACTATGTATACTGTGAAGCTGAGCAACTCCTCATCCCCTCTCTCATCTCTCTTACATGTCATGCTGCTCCACAACTTGAGTAGCTTGTAGTTACATATTCACTATATTTTCATTCCTGTGTCATGTCATTTCTGATCCGTCTCATGTGGAAACACAAGACACAGCTTACAAACAAATAGATTTTCTGTTAATACTTAGTATATGAGCAGAAATAGATAAAATAAGGGAAAAACTGTTGCTTGAACTTGTATTGCTCTGCTTGCAGGTGAAACAAGAAACAGTAATTTTAAAATCTGCAAAGAAATAAATAAATTGTCCCCCTCTTTTAAAATAGTCTTGGATTCAGGTGTGAGTTCTGTTATTTGCTGCTTAAAATTTGACGTTACACACTTAGACCAACTTGTGAAATGCTAAACGTGAAATAATTCTATATCAATATGCTTTGTAACCCTGGTGCAAGATTAAATGATTATTTAAAAATCTAAGGGTGGGGAAAAGTTTAGATTGGTAAAAAATGAAATAAAATCATAAATTCTAAACTGGCTGGCAGAGGTCAAAGGAAAGTCAGTATTTAGATTCTTAGATAAATATGGGATGTCATAGGAAACGTTATCATTATCAACTCTATCAGGAGTTATGATTGTACAACACAGGGTTGGATAACAAAATGCTAGTTGAGCTCCCTTCATGCTAAGCACAAAACAAAAAATAATAACATAATAACAGGAATAAGCAAGTCATAAAAATAAACTTCTATGGTGGAGTGTGGAGGATGAATTGAGGAGTCTCACAGCCTAAGAAAAACAGCTGCTCTGATGATACGTCTGTGGATACTTCTGTAGATCTTGCCGGACAGCAGTAGGGTGAACAGGGTGTAGCTGGAATGGATATTATATCACTGATGCTCAGTTGATAGGTACCAATGATCCTGGGTGGTTTTAATCACTTGCTGTAGAGCCTTCCTGTCTGGGACAATATACATGTATATCTACATTCTAATTTGTCATGTTTCCAGTCAGGATGCTTTCTATTCATCTGCTCCACTTCAGCTCCATGGATGTAAACAGGGGTGTGTTTCTGCCTCCAGTCAGTCAGTCAGTCATCTTCAACCGCTTACCCTACACTGGAGCCTATCCCAGCTGTGTTTCTGCCTCCTATTTCTAAAATCAATAATCAGCTCCTCGGTTTTGCTGACATTGAACATTAAGTTATTCTGTGGACCATTGTGCAAGACTGTTGATTTCTTCCCAAAATGTACTTTCATCATTATTTGAAATCCACCTGATGATAATGATGTTGTCCCCAACAGTTCCCCATCAGTTCTCTCCAAGTCTGGGATTGCAGTTGCGGTGTATAGTGTGAACAGGAGGGGGTTGAGCACACAGCCCTGGCTTGCTCCGGTGTTGAGCACCCGTGTTACAGAGGTGTGACGACCAAACTTAACCATCTGGAGTCCAGCCCAGAGTGCTAAATTCACCAATCAGTTGACTGGAGGAGATTGTTGATTTCAGTGCAGCATTCAATACAAACAGCATTCTGATGTATAGGTTTCATTTTGGTGGTATGTGAAGACTGAGTGGATGGCAGTGGGGAGGTCATCCCAAGTGGATCTGCTGTTTCTTTATTTGTATTTGTGGGCTTTGTAGGTATAGGGAGGGAGGTGGTGTATCATGGTCTTGCAGCAGGTGGGAACATTCTCCTGAGAGACAGTGATTTTTGTATATATGTATATAAAATGTCAGTAATATCGTCTAACTTCAACTAGCTGATTGGCACGTGTTTTAGTACTCAGCCAGGGATGCTATGAGGCCCAGTAGCTTTACTCACATTCACTCTCAGCAGGATTCTTCTCACATCCATACCGACAGGAGCAGGTCATCTGGAGACAGAGTGGACTTGACAGCTGACTTGTTGTTGAGAAGGTCAAAGCAATTAAATATATGTTAAGCTCATCTGGTAATGAAGCCTCACACATGATGGGAGCGCTCCTACTTTTGCAGTCTGTGATGTTCTGGATTGCCTGCCACATATCTTTGCTGTTGGTGGTGTTGAGGTCTCTCTCCAGTCTCTGCTGATGTCTCCTGTTTTTCTCCTGAGTGCCAGCTTTAAGTCTTGCTCTGGCGGTGTTGTATGCTTCCCTTTCACCCGAACAAAGGACAGAGTCACCACATCATCAACACATTTGCTGATGATGTCACTGTGGATGTCTATTCCTCAGCATTGATGTGGTTCTCCTGGGTGGCAGCATCTCTAAACATGTGTCAGTCTGTGTGCTGCCAACAGTCCTCACCTGTCAGAAATATTTCTATAACATGTGAGCAGTTCAGTCAGGGTGATCTTTCCTCCTCAGATTGTATTCACTTTGTGGCACAGATTACATTAAATAAATAGTACTTTCTTATCAGGTCCACTTGCGGTCCTGCATGTGTATGTGTGCCCAGGAAAAGCTTGTCTGATCCAGGAGCCCCTCAGAGCCAGACGAAACCTGTTTATTCCTCACTCAGCCTCTCACATGAGAATCAGGGGAAAGGTGATGGAGGCACAGTTGCTTGTGTGTGTGTGTATGAGCCATTGCTGTTGCCATAGTGACCCTTAGACCAGCTCTATGAGCAGTATCGTGATGCTCGATCTATTACAACGCGCTGAATGTAATCTGTTTACTATCACAACATTTAATAAGAGGATATTGTGGCGTCATCTAGTCAAAGAGGAATCTGGAGAGAGAGGCAGCAGAGAGGGAAGGTGGTGTGGGTGTGTTGCCTAGCAACAGCCACATTCGCCTGTTTTCTTCATCGCCATGATGGATCAGTGGAGCTAAGAAAACTAAAGCGACTGTGTCTTTAACAACACTAGTGAGGTGGTGTGAAAGAGACGAGCCTGCAGAGAGGAGGGATGGTGGACTGATGTGATCCAGCAGGATTTGTGTTGCCTCTGCAGGAATGAGGCTGAGCAGCATAATGGATGGCCTCTGTGGAGCCTGGGGCCATGTTGACGCAGTGAAACTGTTGGTGTGTTTGAGGCGGTGTGAAATATGACCACTGCAGTGTCTTCATCAATAACGCCGGCTCCATCCCCCTCTGCTAGGACTCTGTTTCACTTTCACTCTGTCTCCTCTTCCTCTGTCTCTCACACTTCCTCTTCCTTCTGCTGTATCTCTGTCTTAGTCTATTTCCACTTTAGCTGCTTATTGATTTCTCACTCCGCACTCAGACTTCAGCAGCAGTCAGGGTGCGCTCACCACTGCCCCATGTGTACATCAAGGCAGAACACTAAAGTTGGAAGGCACATACACAAGCATGTCATAGTGCCTATGTGCTTAATTCTGATTATGTTTATATGATACCAAGTCTATCAAGTACACACTATGCTGAAAGAGCATAATTCTGTCAGTTACTGGGTAAAGTGGTCTTAGTAACACTAATACTTTGTACTTGGAAGAAATAAACTCAATGAAGTTAGATGATTTGAATAATTCACTGAAATCATATAACCCCATCTTTTGTGGTTTAGTGACCATAAATATGCATTGAATGACTAAAAGTGCCATTGTTGCAGTCCATTTTCTGGTGAGTCCTAACTATTGTGTTACTGTTGCTGCCATGTGCTGAAACTAGTCTGCCCCCTCCATGGTGCTTCCTCTGCAGCTGATCAGTGATGGCAGTGTGGTGTACGCCGAGGCCCTCTGGGACCATGTTACCATGGACGACCAGGAGCTGGGCTTCAAGGCCGGTGATGTCATCGAAGTAGTGGATGCCACGAACAAGGAGTGGTGGTGGGGTCGCATCATGGACAGCGAGGGCTGGTTCCCTGCCAGCTTTGTGCGGGTGAGACAAACTCTGACCGGGCTGCGAGAAGAGACTGAAATTACCAGCCATACAGCTTTTAATTACACTGTTTGATTAATGACTGCAGCTGCCGCAGCACTGACAGGCAGAGTAATATGAAGCCTCCTCCTGTCTAATCTGCAAAATGCAAAATTTTGTTTTTTACACTATTTTCTAAGTTAGTAAAAAACTTGAGAACAATGTAAGCTCATCAACATGTTTATGTGCTTGTTCCTCATGAAATCACTTCTGCAGCTCTAATCTAGAAGCTATCATGATATTGGAACTATGGTTGATGTTCATGTGATTTTTGTAAAGACATTAAAAGACATGCAGAGTTGAATGTTGGCGAAGTTCAGAGTTCTTCCTGGGGTTTTGAGGTATCTGTGTCCTCCTCAGTTGCGTGTAAATCAGGATGAGCCCATGGAGGAGTACCTTGCCCACCTGGAAGAGGCCCAGGCTGGAGAGGAGGACCAGGCAGGTCTGGGCTTGTTGCTGGGACCTGGTTTACCCTGCAAAGAGCAGATGAGGACGAATGTCATCAATGAGATTATGAGCACAGAGAGAGACTACATCAAGCACCTGAAAGACATCTGTGAGGTCTGTATTACAGCATGTCAAATAATACTGTTATCACCCAGCTCCAATAGACCCAATCCTTTATAGAGCATACTCTTTTCTGATTGGCACCTCCTCTAAGCTCTACCCCCTCCTCCGTCCAAAGCTACACCCCCCACAAAGTTGGTATTGCAACTTCCTTGTCTGTCACGTGATGCGCTGGATAATTTTTTTTCAGCAAACCCTGCGAAATGACTCGTTTCACCATCAGAATTTAATTTGTTTGGTCCAACAACATTTGGAAAGTCTAGAGGAGCCGTAAGTTTCCCCATTTAAGTTAGCGGAGCGCTAAACTGGAAGTTAGTGGCGGCAGAAGTCAACTGCGCTTGCTCCATGGCTTGCTCTCGAAGCCATGAATACATAATGTATTGAATACATAATGTATTGACTACTGTTAGGACAGACGGCCCATTTCACCCAGTATAACAAAAAGTGTTTCTGAACAGGATTGCCTACCCTAGCTTTAAAGCTGAAATACAGTAAATGACATTAACTGCTGGCATCACATTAGAGCACCAGCAGCTCAGATCTTTTTTTTTTCTTTTTCTTTTTTTTTTCAGAAAAAAATTAATGTTTATGACCAGGGGGTCACCATTTTGTGTCCCGCATTTAAATGCAGGCTCAGTTACTGTATCTCAGATCCAACTGTAAAATTAGTCGGAGCAATGTTTACTTGGAAAGCAACTTGAGAATATTAAATATAAATAAATATTAAAGTCAGGATGGATGACAGAACTTACTAGCAGTGGAGCAAGCCGTTTATGCTCTCAACAGTATCATACTGTGCCATGTTTTTTACTGTATCTGCTGAGTGTGATGGATGTTTAAATGTGTTTATCCATGTCGCATGTTTCGGTGTCTCACAGGGTTACATCAAACAGTGTCGCAAGAGGACAGACATGTTCAATGAAGAGCAGCTTTGTACCATCTTTGGCAATATTGAAGAGATCTACCGGTTCCAGAGGAAGTTCCTGAAAGGCCTGGAAAAGAAGTTCAACAAGGAGCAGCCACACCTCAGCGAGATCGGCTGCTGCTTCCTTGAACACGTAAGCCCAGTCACAAACATCAGTCAAAGCCTGATTTCCAGAGAACCTGTTGAAAGTTTGAATTTATGCAGCAGGAAACTTATACTATCAGAGATGTGCTATTATCTGTAAAAAAAAAAAAAAAAAAAAAAAAAAGCATACTTAAGTTTGAACCAATGAAAGCTAACTTCATGCAAGAGGTCTTTGAGGGTTTTGGAAAACAAAAGCAAAGAGGTGTAATAAAGCGTTAATGTGAAGTAGAACAACTCAAAACAAACTAATATTGATATAGTTTGTGAACAGTTTCTTCATCCCTATAACCCTGGGGTCAGCGTTCTAGCCAAACCACTTCTAAATTCTCTCTTGTTGTCTTTTATGTGCAGCAAACAGATTTCCAGATCTATTCAGAGTATTGTAACAACCACCCCAACGCCTGCGTCCAGCTCTCCAAGCTCATGAAGGTCAACAAGTACGTGTTCTTCTTCGAAGCTTGCCGCCTGCTCCAGAAGATGATTGACATTTCCTTGGATGGCTTCCTGCTCACCCCTGTTCAGAAGATCTGCAAGTACCCATTGCAGCTGGCTGAACTGCTCAAGTACACCAACCCCCAGCACAGGTGACTGCAGACTCTTCATGTGGTGCACAGGGAGGAATTTCAGGAGATCCATTGGTGCATGCATGGGCTGGGGTCAAAACCATCACATTTTTTCTTTCCTCTAGAGATAGGCCAGCTCTCCTAACAGTGGCTCCCAGCCAAATCCTGGTTATATTCATATATTACATATGCTCCAAGAACTTTTTTGTATGCTAATAAATCACAATTGTGATATACCATATACCAAACACATTTTCTACTTTGGTCTGTGTAGGTATATTAGATGTGTTATGTATAATTTGGTTCCAACAAATGTGCTAAATCAATAAATAGTCTTGTGGTATCCAGGTTAATGTGTGTGCTGGTCCAGATTCAGTTTTTGAAGTTCAGGGCGTCCTCATTAGAGCATAGAGCTGGTGTTATTTTATGTTTTATGATTGTTAATAAATTCCATACTTTGAGTTTCCTACCCTGTCTGTGGCGCAAAAAACAATACAAAACCTTTTTCATTTTTCTAAAAAGTTCAGTTAGTAAACAGCTGCTCACTATAGGTTTTAAGAGCCGTTACTCAAACAGGAGGAAATTGTGTATTTGTTGAGGACTATTTTCAGCTGTGGATTAATCCACATTTGATGCTCTGAGTTTTTGGGGCAGCAGGACGGTGTATGTGGGACTAAGTCAGTGCATGCAGTCATGGTGATGAAGGAACATGACACACTGTGCCTCACTGATGTGTTTTATTAGTTTCTGGACAAACGTGGAGCTCTGTGGCACAGACACACACACACACACACACACACACAATACTTGAATACTGGATATATTCACTGATGGTTTTAGTCTTGTTCACAGAAAAAATATAGACTATCACCAGACCTATCCTTGACACATGGATCATGTTTCACTCTCTGATCTTTAGGGACTACAAAGATGTGGAGGCAGCCTTAAACGCCATGAAAAACGTGGCCAGGCTGATCAACGAGAGGAAACGGCGCCTTGAGAACATCGACAAGATTGCCCAGTGGCAGAGCTCCATAGAGGACTGGGAGGTGTGACAAAAAGAATCTTTGTTCTGAAATGGTCTTTCAGTTCATGCTGCTCAGCACATCTGCAACAGGTCTGGCTAGCAAGTGACAGATATGTGTGTGTGTGTGTGTGTGTGTGTGTGTGTGTGTGTTTGTGTGTATTTGGATCATGCAGGGAGAAGACGTCCTCAGCAGGAGCTCTGACCTTATCTTTTCGGGGGAGTTGACCAAGCTGTCCCAGCCTCAAGTCAAGGGTCAACAGAGAATGTTTTTCCTCTTTGATCATCAGATGGTGTACTGCAAAAAGGTGCCTTATCATTTTCCTCTGTATCTTTCACAGTTCTGCGGTCAGCCTGTTGGCCGCCTTCCATTTGTGTCAGTCGTGCACAATTTCCCATTTGCACAGCTGCATTGGTTATTTGTGTACCCTTCAAAAGGATTCTTTGCTGAATCTGCTACCATAATCATTGCAGGACCTCCTGCGCCGGGACATGCTGTACTACAAGGGTCGGATGGACATGGACCATATGGAGGTGACAGATGTGGAGGACGGCAAGGAGAAGGACTTCAACATCAGCGTGAAGAATGCCCTGAAGCTGCGGTCGCTGTCTGGCGACGAGGTCCACCTCCTGTGTGCCAAGAAGCCCGAGCACAAACAGCGCTGGCTGCGTGCCTTCGCTGACGAGAGGATTCAGGTCCAGCATGACCGCGAGACAGGTCAGATACTCGGCACTTCAACACTGCTGCCAACCTGTCATCTTCTGGTTCGCTTACATTGTCTCCATAGCCACACAGACTGCAGACCACAGAGCTGTGATCATGTGATCATGTGATCAAGATCCTCCTTTCCTCTGCCTCCACTACATCTGCATTAATACTTTAATACCAGGTCAATAGGTTAAAGCGACACTGTGCAACTTCAGCTCGGTGCTTCCGCCATCTAGTTGAGAAGCGCAAACATTTGTTACACGTTTAGGGAATTCACTGTTACATTGCTACTTTTCATGGTTAGCTGCTGGCTAACTCCACCCAGGCCATAAATAAAACATGCGGTGTACTCTATGCCGTAAAGCAGGTTGTACTCTACGGCACTACACCGAGGAGGAAGGGGCTGTGGTTCCTACCCAAACCGAGAAGTTACCGAGTGCAGTTTCAGCTGCAGCGGCGACACCATTCATCCTATTAACCATACTGTATTTCTACCACTTCACTGAGTTTGGAAACATTATTTTAAGGTTGATAAACTACATAGGGTCTGATTTACTAAAGGGTTACGTGTGCAAAAATGGGTGCAAACCTGATTGCATGCACAAACTCATGTTGAAGCTGATCTACGAAACGGACACAAGGGGGATTGCGTCCCTCAAAAGGGCAAAATAGCGCACGCAATCCATTTAGCGCGTTTGCCTTGATGAATATGTAAATATGGACGTCTCTGCCCGACCGCGCAAAATACTGGGAGCTGTAGATGCAGATAGATTCAGATGTGATTTACCAATCCAGCAACTGATTGTATTCGCTAATTGTGTGCCTTTATTTATCACGTTTGAAAGGCATGTATTAACTGGCACAGCTTTAGGCATCGGCACAATGAAAGACGACGGAGAGAACGAGTCTTTTCTGCTCGCGTTAACATTTTTTGACATCTTTTTGTCAAAGCGGTTTCTCTGTTTTCGCAGGTTACGCTGGTGTCCAGCAGTGCCTAACGCGCATTCATCTCCTCTTGCTGACCAGCTGATTTTTCTGTTGCTGCAGTAATTCATTCAATATCAGTGTCAGCGCTCTCCGTGGTGAAAACGAGTAGCACACGCAAAAACCTTATTTAAATAGGGCGGTCTCCACCACGTCTGCTCCTGTTTTCATTTGCGCGAGCAATCTTTGTAGATCACCTGCAACATGCAAACCAATAGCGCGTGCAAACAACTTAGCGCCCCTTATCTGGGATCTTAGTAAATCAGGCCCATAGTGTTGCTTTAAGCGTCAAGAAATGTGGGGCTGCTGTGTTGCTGATCCAAAGAATAGAGGAGCACAATGTGTCCCTCCATGACACACGTTGCACTAGTGACAGAGGCCAGTGGGTTCAGGAGTTCAGGACTTATCACAGCTTTTTCTCTTGTTTTTTAGATTCAGATGTGTCCTGAAAAATGCTCAAATTGAACACAGCAAATATTCATTCATTATTCTTTCATCACTGGACCACTTATTCTTCATAGGCAAGATCATGAAATCACAAGAGTCCATCTAGACAGGCTTCAGTGGTTCAGACCAGTTCATGTCCCATGATAAACTACAGGCCGCTACAGCTATTAGGTGTAAAGAGGTTAGCATAGATGGTTCTATAGCATCAGTCACATGACAACAGTTGAGTTTTTACAATAAGAGCAAAACAGCGCACTGCAGGCTTTTCTTCTTCTCTTCTCGTCACTGGCTTTGGCAAATGTTCAGCTACATCATGTGCTTCTTTGATGTGACTAGTCCAAGTTAGTCATTGATTGATGATGATAGGCAGATAATTCATCCAGTCACCTGCATAGTATGTGCTAGCCCTTTTCTGAACAGTTTCTGAGCACAGCCTCTCAGATGGTTTTGTGTAACAAATCATGCAGCGATTGTTGATGCAAAAGCCTGGTCGTGACAATACTGGCGCACCCTCTGATGTCATACTGCACAATCGCTACACTCCTCCTCTCTAATGATCCTCTGAGATTTCAGATCTTTCTCTTCTGTTTTTTAAACATTTTTCAGTGATTTTTAGTAGGTATTATTATTAGACAGTCAGGAACAGTGTGAAAGGAGGGAGAGAGCGGTTGACACATAGCAACAGGAGTCAAACCCGCAACCACTGCAGAAGACTCATAGCCTCAGTAGTAGTATGGACTGCAGATCTTAAGTGGTCCTCCTCGATGGACAGATGAGATGTGGTGTGAGATCTTAAGAGCAGCAGCCAATGCTCAGCCACAGACGCACACACTCAACTGCTACCATGAATTTCTTGGAAAAAGAAAGGCTGATCCTGCAGACAGCCGATGACTAATGAGGGTCTTGAGACGTGGGCAGGAGCAGAGTGCACGGAGGAAATAAAAAGAGCAGGGGGAAATTAAGAAATGAGAGAAAAGACTTTAGGAAAGTTTTCACTTGCCTTAAACCACAGAGCCACAAGCTTCATTTTGGGGTTTGTCTGTCTCCGGCTCTTACCAGCCTGCCACTGCTGTTGTAACATTGTCTGTCTGGAGGATGTGAATCATCTCCTTTCATTCACACACTTTGTCTCCTCTCATATTATTCTTCCTGTCTTTAGCTTTTCTCCCTAATGCTGTTCCATGCACAGACTCTGTCTCTCATAGCTCAGAGGAGTGGGAACGTAGTGTGCATGTGGAAGCTGCCACGGGGTGAGGGGATGCAGGGGAAGAGATCTGCATAGATTTCACAGAAACAGTCAAACACCTGCCAACATCTGGCTGCACTGTTTCCCCTAATGCAACAAGTCTAGGGTCTGTCCCCACAGGCCACGCAGAGGAAGCATTTACTGGTGACTACTTGCTATATTTGTAAAATCCACTCATTAAAGCTATAGTCTGTAGTGTTGGAAAACTAGCAAGAGAGCTAGCAAGATTTGAAAGTAGCACTTCCTCGAGGCTCCTCCCCCCTGCTCCCCCTCCCGTCAGTGATTCTTCCGGCAACACCGACACATTTGCTGCGCACACTCACGCAGGCGGGGGCGGGATGCAGAACGAGACCTGAAGGCATGTGATTGGTTCTTTACTCTCGTTCCGAG
>JBCAUF010000072.1:20510876-20524355 GCA_038406115.1 Haemulon aurolineatum | reverse complement strand
AATGCTCAGCCAGGAGACAGACCCAAAACCCTCAGAAGAACCAGCCTCTGCTGCCCCTGCTGCACTGCCCCCTAACCTGTGCTTATCACTGCTGTGCAGGATTGCTTAACCAAAGACTTGGCTGAAACAGAGTGGCCACTCTTCAGTCCAGTGACACACTCTGCTGAGATCCTGTATTGAACTTCCTTGGACTGCTGATGTCCAAGACAGGGAGTACACAAAGCCTGGAAGATGACCCAAACCCATCACAGAAACAGCCTCTGCGGAGGCTCTGGCCCCTGTGGTTTCAGTGACCCCTCTGGTTGAACCTGTGGTCATAATTACAGTGGATACAGAGGTCATGTTGGCCAAGCAGAACAGAGCTCTGGGCGTCCTCCACTGCGCTAATCATTTGTCCCAAATGCAATTAAATCGTTAAACCACTAAATGTACAGCAGGGTGTAGAGCCATCCTCTTGCTGAATGTGTACAATGTTAGCAGAATGTTTCCTAACTTTGAAACAGGCCTGCTGAACTGTAATTGTAATTAGCCATGACTGAACTCTCAAGTTTTCCCACATTCACTGTGTTTCTTCTTTTACTGTTGTTTTTTGTGTAACCCATGTTGTTGATTGTAGCGGAGCCAAAGACAATTTTCCACATTGCGAACAATGAAGTAAACCTTGACCTCTTTAAACTACTGTGCCATTGCTTTGCACACAGTGACAGAGATTGTCTTGTTGTGTTTAACAAATAAATTAAAATGCCAAAATAGTCATGTGTCGAATTGCTCGCATGCTCTATTAGAACAGATTAGATTTTTTCATTCACAATTGAATGATAATTGAACATTTTTACATTCCTATTCCAGTTTTTGTTTGTTTGGCTGTACTTGTCTCTCTTTTTAAACCATCTACTTAGTGCAAATCTACCAACACTGCAAAAATTTTACCCATGAAAAGTTAGCAATACTAAATGACAATGAATTAAACAGCATGTACTAAGCCTTTTAATATAAACAAGCTTTCATACAGTATAAACATGCAACTGAAAGAACTTTACAGCAGAGAAATTATATGGAAAAGGACAGAATGGCATGCAATCAGAAATAGAGAATTAATTTAATATATAGATTTAAAAATAAATGATCTTTTGTAACAATTTTCTTAAACAAAACAGTGCCTCGTGTTGCCACATTGTTGATCTGCAAAGGATGTACAGAGCCAAAAAGGTGAAAATGTGCACAAAGAGGTGGTCTGTCACAGTAACAGCACTCTAACACGTTTAAAGGAGCAGAAGGGTTTCTTTGCATCTCTGAGGCTGTTTAATCAATAGAGCATATATCCCAGAGAGAAGGGCATTTTCTGCCTGGCTAAGGTGAAAATGGCCAGAGAATTAACATGTTTTAAAGTCCTGAGAGGGACCTTAGCCGTGAGGTCAGTGTGGCTAACAAGATTATCATGCTCGGCTTGAGTAGCAGCTGAGCAGTAATATTGTTGTGACATCCTGCATAAAAGATCTGACCACAATTTCACACAAGTCAAGGTGACTGTCCAGCTCAAACAGGAGCTTTAAAGGAGCCTGTTTGAATACACGAGTCTTTAGCAAAAACCACTTAGAATGGAGTAGTTATGTTTGGACACGTGCATGCATGTGAAATATGTGCAGGATTTGCAATTTGATGAGGTGAAATTGCCTATATCTGACTTTGACTGACAATTAGAAGGCAGCCCTATATAAAGAATACTGTATGTTCATGTACTTTCTCCACCAACTGTAGCTTCTTTGTTCACAATTGTATTAAAAAATAAGGGCCACAACATTTAGCATGTAAGCTGCTCTATGTTGACATTTGCAGGTATGTTTTGATGCTATTTAAAGTTCTCCTGATGACTGACTTTTAGCTACAGTATCCAGCCTGCAAACCTGTGTTAGCAGAGAGGAACTCCCTGCACCATTCGCTTCTGCTTGTTAAGCTTATTGCTTACAATGCACAGGAATTAAGCAGGTGAATGTCTAATGCCTAACACATTTAAGAGTGAAAAGAAATGACTGGATTGCATGCACAGAATTTCTCTGTCTACATGTGAACATATACATTTTTGACAGGTGAATGCACATAATGACAAAACAAATATAAACTATAGATTTCTCTATTTTTTTTTTGGGACTTGTTTTTGTCTCAAAACAAAATTTACAAAACAGATCAGTATGCAGAGAGAAAACAGACAGTTCAATTAATGACTCTCCCCTGTTTATTGCTTTTTTGTTTTATTAGTCTATACAGTGTGTGGTCAGTACATGAATATAGATTCAAGAAATACGAGCACAACACAACAAACACTACCTGAGGTGTTTTGTCCTGATGGACTTGCTTGGCACCAAGGAAGTGAATTATCTCCAGAAGTTAGAGTATTAGAGGAAGTTGTGACCTCTATATTTTTAATGATTGCCTGGGTTACTGCAGGCAAAAACATATTGCTTTTTCTCTAATGTGAAATGCTCATCTCTTCCGTGCATTGTGGCCTTTATAATCAGATAAAGGCAAAAATCATTAGGTTGTGTAACATGTTCTGTGATCACAGGGGCTTGTAATGAATTCGGGAAAGGAATAAGGACTCAAAAGTAATGTCAAGCTTTTGCCTTAAAGGCACACCAACTGGGAACCAGTGAGCTTAGCTAATTGAAGTTGGGCTTTGTTCTGCATGGCGCCCACTGAAAAACAAGCTTCTTGAGTTGAAAATAGTTACTGAAGTTGACTGGGGAAGAGAGCAACAGAGAGTTTGGCCAAACTTGCTGCAGTCATAAGCTGTGTTGTTAACGCTGCCCCGAGGAGCAGAGACATCATTGTCAGCTCTTGGGGCAGTTCATTTAGGATTGAACTTGGTGAGGGGACCAGAACTCCATCGACATCAAAAGACTAACAGCTCAACCACAAAGGCAAACACAAAATAATTGTCATTCCTGCACTTGCTGCACCATTCCCAAAACTGTCACAAAAGCAACAGTGCTTAGTAATGGCCATGATGATTTCGAAACACAACAATATTTGATTCATCCCCAAGCTTTGGAAAACATTCCCTGTTTACCATGTGTTTTCTGTGATGAATTCTTCTTCCTCAATAATCCCCAGTTGAGAATCACCAATTAGCCAAGCTTAGTTTGGCAGTGCACTTGCTTGTGTACAGAGTGTACAGTGCCAGGGAGGCAAAACTTTGACAGAAAAACGACAACATGTTATTTACTCTGTCGACAGACCCAGAATTCTCACTGCACACAGAACACACAGAGAGCAGGAGGCTTCGTCTGGCTGACAGCTGGGCTCCAAAACCCTGTTTCTCCTTCCCATCCAAAACTTTTCAGGAGCGAGTGGATCTGCCATTTGGCACAACAGCACAAGGACTGGATATAGTGAAATTCAGCTGTGTGAACTTAAGAACATTACCTGCAGTAGAGAATCAGGAGCAAGACTAAAAGTCTAAAGCCAGAAAGGGGCTGACATTTTCAAACTGCACAATACAAATACTTTAAACAGGACACACTTATAAAGTATTATGAATTCAATGTAAGGTTTGACCAAAGATTTGCACTTCAAAACAGGAAAAGGAGCAACTCCGGTGTCTAAAACAGCTTAGAAAATGCCTGAGCAATAACAGCATGTAAAACTGTAAATTTCCAAAGAAGTGGTGCATGAATATCCACAGCAGATCACATCACACAAGTTAGATTCTGTATTTCATCTACTACTGATCGTTAGCATGCCAGGCTAATGCAACACTAATGGCTGTAATCTGCCTCTCTCTTACAGCTGCTAATTGTGTATCTAATTGGCTACACATCACATGGATACAAAGAATTGAATGAATGGAAGCTAACAACAAAACTCAAAATCATCTGCCCATTAGCTACTCTGCTGTTTCGGAAGAGTTGGTCATCCATTAACTCCGAGGTTGTTGGCTCAATCCCTGGCTCCTCCGTTCCAAGACACCAAACCTCATTGATAAAAGACAGCACAGTCCATTCTAGTTCCTGTGGACCAAAGTGTCTTGAGTTTTCTGTATAATGAACACAATATTGTTGCCACTCATAAGCCATTGCTGACCTGTGATGCCTTACCTGAAGCATAGCCATTCATCCATGTGTTTTATATGGAAAATGAATGCTATGGTTCTCAGTAATTGCCGTTTTCATCTTCAGTGGAAGCACAATGATGTTAGTGGCGCACAATGAAACCGATACTCCAAGTGCCCTGTCTGGTGAGAACACAATATGAGTGATTTGAGGCAGCACCTTTTAGATTAGATTAATTTTCCTTGTCCGTTGTTTTGACTTGTTGTATTTAGTACTTTTTTCATTTTTGGTATTTCTTTCGTTTTTTTTCTCGTTCTTGCTTCCTCTCAGAGTCTCGGAGGAACACAGAAACCAATGTTTCCATCTTGCAGTTAATTGGCTGTTTTTTGCCTCTTTCCAAAGCTGCCCTATAAACACTCCTTTCTTTACATGCTCCATCACACTTCTTTTCAGTGTCATGAACAAAGAAGGATGAGTCACAGCAATGCTATGAGATCCTGAATGCAAGCTAGGGCTTCAATAATATGTAACAAGCTCAACCTTTTTTTTTTTTACCTTGGGCACAAGAAACATAGGTATAAGGTTTTGAGAGGTCAGAATCAGGACTTTTGCAAACTTCAAAGTCTTCACTGAATAGATTGTACTGTCACATTGTGGAGAAACCTCCCTTGGAGAAGCGATTGTACCTTTGAACTCGATGCTTCATAAAAATGGCTCTGTGAAATAGTAAAAGACCTAGGTCAGACTTCTCATTGTCTCTGTTTGAAGCTCAGACTGAGACCTATCTCCTGCAAAGTATGACAAATTGCTTCTGCTTCGGCAAGATGAGCAAACAGAGCGCAGTGGCTCTGTGATTAAATATGGGTGTCTGGTATCCTCTATCTGAGCAAATATGGACATGTTCCTATCTATGTCCTTTATTAATATATAAAAAAATATCACACTGCAGTCAAAATGGGGAAAGAATGAAGCAAAAAATTAAGTGTTCAGTGTACACATCAGGTTATTTAGAAGTTAATTTATTGAGAGCTTTGCCTGTTCTCATAAAATGCCATCTTGTGCTGCACAGATGGAGGGAAAAAGCGTAGTTAAAGGCAAATGAAGGCTAACTTTCCAGGGCAGTGCAGCTTTTGCATAAGTTTTATCAACCTTCATTATGTATACTTCATGGGCACAATGCACATTCATCAATGTTGCTTTGTATTGTACTTAATAAACATAAAAGGGAGTGATTTATTTGTCCCCAGAAGAATGGAAAATTATTATTAACAGCATGGTACTTTAAGTAGTAGTTGGAAAAGGAAAACAAATACAAAACAGACAAACAAACAAAAAAAAAAACTTGAAGGGCAATCAGAGAGCACAGACCTTCACCAAGGCCAATAGTCCACTCCTCTTTAATATGCAAATCTGCAAGGGCAACTACTATTTTCTGGATGTAGTTCCAAAACTAATCTGAAATATGGCAAAATATAGTTGAGCCTAGTTCAACCTCCTTGGTGGAGGTAATAATGAAGCTAGGAACTGTCGATTGGGTGTTCTCTTTATTTGTTGCTCTGTTGTTTGATGTTAGATATCAAAGTTACTACAATTCATCCTGAGGGGAAGATGGATGTCTACCAGCTTTTTGCCAATCCATCCAGTAAATGCACTGAAAACTTTGGTGATTCTCTAACATTTCCTCTTGTACCACCAGCAGGTCAAAGTGATTAGAATCGATCTTTGAGGAAAGTTTAATGTACGTTGAAAATTTCATAATAATCCATCCTGTTGTCGACAAATTTCACTCTAATTTAAATTGCAGCGCTCTTTGAGAGCGTGACATTTGTGTGCTACGACTGCTGGTGCGTTCAAGTTGTACCTGAAAAAAACCCCAAAAGTTTCTCTGATTGGGAGCTTCAGAGAACTTGGTGTTTGAGTCTTCTACACTTGCAGATCACAACAATTAATTGCATTAAAATTGCAATCTCAGTTCATTTTATTTCAGTTGACTCAAGCCTGTAGCATTTGTATTTGTACAAAACCAAGCACTCGCTTATTTGCTGTGACAGCAATGATTCTGCAGTATTTGTCTTGGGATGACACAGGGCACAAAACCAACAAAGCAATGGAACAGATAAGAAGTACAACTTTGGAAAGGTTAATACATAAACCATGTGAATGTTAGTTGCTTTCAAAATGTGTAATCGAATCCATGCTTAAGTCTGAGAGAAGAAACAAATGTACCCGTTGCCAATCAAATAAACTTTCTGTCAGTATTGAAAAAAAAACTCTTATTCCGTTCTGTTTCTGTGATAAAATACAATGAGAAATGTTGTCATCTGTCTGTCTCATTTGAGAACACAACAAGGCATGCATTTTAGGCTTTATCTAAGCTATTGACAGCCTTTAAAAAAACAAACAAACAAACAAAAAAAACTCTCTGGGCACTCTGGAGCAGAAGGTGACAATGAGCTGGATGACAACCACAATGAAAAAAAGTAGTGTTGCTGAACGTGAAAATCGTGGATGATTCTGCAGCCACATTTTGCCTCAGACAGAGACTAAACTACTGATAAAGGTCACCAAATTGATGTTAGTTTATGTTCAAGTATATGACATTTCCATTAGATGTTTTTTGTACAGTATATGACAATCTGTATGGACATGTTAACATAGTTTGGTCAGTTTTAGCAAATGTCAAAAGATATCTAGATGTGCTCACAGGTATGCATTGTTGGTGAAATGCATATTACAGCAAACTCTTACACACCTACACATCTAGCCAAGAACTTCTGTCTGTCTCTTAGTCTACTTCATGGTGTGAAAAGAAATTTTGGCCCTGATTCCATTTTCCCCCATTGTGTCTCTCTACCTGACCCAGAACATGTCCAAAAACAACTCTTGTTTACCTATCTTTGTCTGTCTTGTACAAGGCATGGATGAGGATGCCATCAACAAGGCCATAGAGGACCACTGTTAGGATTTATGGTCTTTGAGAACATGTTTCAGGTGATAAGCCAACGGAAGTTAAAATTGTCCTTGAAAGCACTAAATTATTATGCTGTGTTGACTGATGCATGCCCTGAACTTCATCCACTTTGCTGACCTCCACTACCTTTAAGGTAGTCAAAAATATTTTCATGGAACTGAATGGAGGTAACAAATCATTTGATTGAAAAAACACAGGTTCTTTTGGGGAAAGAGGCAGAGAGCAATAAACCACAAACATATTAAACCATTAAACAAAAATATTCCCAGATAAAGAGTTCACCAGACCGAGTTGATGATTCCCAAGCTTGGTGTAGTTCAATGTTAAAACACATAGAACTGAATGATGATGGTCTCATAAGTGGTGCCAGAGCTATGAGTAATATCTCCTAGAGATGGGGGACCTCCACATGAGTAAAATTCAGAGATGGTCATCGGCGCCCTGACTCAGTCCTGCACAAAAGATGAATGTTGACCATACCCCTTTACAGTCAGACCTGCTGCAAAGGAAAATCTGCCCAGCTTTTACAATGGGAGTTTCCCCCAGGAAACTGACGTCACACAGATTAGTCTTCACAGACACTGGATGGGGAGGAACGTGCCAGTCAGAAGTTGTTGTGGGAGGAGAAGTGGGAAAATCCTCCCCTCCCTCACATGAGCTGCCTGGAGCTGTCCATGGTGCTTAAAATTTAACAACACTTTGGTCCTCGGCTGACAAACAGGCATGTTGTGGTTAGAACAGACAACATGACAGCGGTGGTATATATCAGCCGTCAGAGCAGCGTGCACTCAGCCCCACTGTTGTAAATAGCTAGGAGCCTCCTCTTATTTCCTTCAGAGCTGTGCACTCAACTAGAGTTCAAAATCAAGCTGCAGACTCAACGTCTCGTGCCGTCTGAACTGAACTGATTTCCACACCCATTCAAAAGTTGTAGGACAGGTTTGGGAAAGGGAAAGTGGACTTGTTTACCTCACAGAAGAGCGCACAACGCCTGAAATGGTTCCCTATGAATGCACAAGATGATCCTCCTCTTGTAGTGGATGTCTTCTAGCCCCGTGGCCCAGAGGTCTCTTATTCCTCCGGTTCCCCTCCTTGTGGCTTGCATCAGAGATAATCTAGTTGTCACTCTGGTGGCACCAGAATGCACAGGCATGTCTTGGTTCACACGGTGCATCGGCTGGCTGGGAACCTGTGGCAGCTCCCGTAGCACAGCTGGACATCGGTATTCAGTATCCTGGCTACAGGCCAGCAGCTGTGGGCCTGGCCACTTAATAGGAGTGCTTCGAGAGGTTAGGGCTACCTCCTGCAGCAGATCACTTTTCAGGGCACTAGAATTCCACTACAGTGCATTTCAAAACAGTGTTAGACAATGATTTGGCTCCATCCACAATTAAAGCATACCTCGCAGCCATTTCTTCTCGCCTTGAAGGTTACGGAGAAGGAGTATTCTTCGCTCATGCTTCACTGAAGAGGTTCTTAAAAAGCGACGATGACAGAAGCCTGTTGTTCGTTCCCTAACTCCACAGTGGGATTTATCTACAGTGCAGCATGGGCTGGGAGGTGCCCCATTTGAACCTATAGATCAGCTCTCCTTGTTATCCCTTTGAGCATCACTCCTCTTAGCTCTAACATCAGCAAAGAGTTTGAGTGATTTGTGTGCTCTGTCAGATTCACGATCCCGGCTTCCTATCGGAGAAGATGGAAGCGCAGCAACTTTACAGCCAAATCCCTCACTACCCGTTTTTGGTCTAGCATTATTTCTCTGGAAGAGTTTTTTTCTTCCACCTCACGGGAACAAAGCAGAGGAATCATTTCACAGACATTTCTCAGTATGCTTTACGCACAGCAAACATCACACAGATACAGCAGCTGTTTGTTCATTACAGAGAACATTGACAACAAGCACGTTGGCTTCCTGGGCGAATCTGTGCCCTTTCATCCATTTTTATTTACACAATGTGTACCCCTTCACTCAGTCAAATTTTATTTTTATTTTTGTGATACTTGGTCTCAGTAGGGCATTAACAACATGAGCGCTGCCCTTAACCTAATACTGTAGCGACAGCGCTCAGAGGGTAACACCAATAAAAAATAGAAGGTTAGTTACGTATTGTAACCTAAGATTCTATGACTACAGGCTTAATCTTTAATCCTAAAATATGGGCCAAACTGCTCCGACCTAGGTCAGCTGAAGCTCATTTTATAATAAAACTAAGGTCACACAATCAATTTATTCTTTAATGGCAGACATATGACAACGCACAAGAGAGGGACAGAAAATCTTCACAACCACGCATGAGTCAAGGGATAAACTCAGTAGCTACAACACTAAGAGCTAGGCCAATATTCATTTTTGTTTGAAGAAGAATCTTTCAGCTTCAGTACGTCACTAAACCCCTGGAAGCTGCTCTGCATGCTACAAATAAGTGAAAAACGTTCAATAAGTTACAAAAACTACAAAAATGTTAATATTTTTTCATCATGCAGCTAAATGTTATTTTATTTATCAAACCAAATATCTGTAATGCAAAATATACATAAATGGCTGCCTGCTGATGGCTTAATTTAAATAAGCCCTGCAGCACAACTCACTTTAAGAAGAAAATCAGGAAGATCCTCTTTGTAGAGAGAGCAGTGGGACTTAACATATCTCAATTATCTTGCCTGCTTTAATATAACGTGTATGTGTGTGTTAGTGTGTGTGTAAATGTTTTGTGTTAAATTCCTAATGGACACCCTGCTTTGGATTCTGTGGATGACTCACAGGAGTCATGGTCACCATTTAGATATAAGACACGGTTTCAGAGACTGGAAAGAGTTCACACAGCAAGTATTCCCCCTTCTGAAGTGTCCTATAGAAATATCCTGCTTCCTGCCAGCTCCTGACCCTGACCTGTCTGTGGAGGGAGGTGAGAGAACAGAGATTTCCCTCTAGCAAAAGACATATAAGTGCTGTTATCTGCCCTGAACTTAAACGCTTAGGTTTCAACATGAGACTTTTTAAAGGGTTATCCATAGTGCATTGGGTGGATGGGTGTGTTAAACACTGTCAATTCAAAGTTGGATACAATTACTCTTAATTTAGTCTCAGGACCTAAGTTCTCCATTATTCTCAGCAGCACCTCTTCTCTCTTTTGGTAAATCTTATGATTCTTCTGGTTCTCTGTGCATAATGAGTTCAGGGGATTTGCATCCGAGTTAAGTCTGACTTTTCACCTCAGGATCAATGTGAAAAATTATAGAGTGCTGTAAAGGTACAGTGCTGCAAGTGTGTGTGTGTGTGTGTGAGTGAGAGAGAGTTGAAGCTTGTGTGCCACTTCTACAGTGTTTTGATGTCTGTTCAAGCAGTTGCCTGTCAATATGCCAGCTACTATAATCCTTTAAAAAGATTAGGATTAATGGCCCCTGGGCCAGACTGAATGCTCCACTTGGAAAGATGAATATGAATATACATTAAAATAATCAGTTAGCGTTTGTTTTTTCCCATGTTTGTGAGCAAGGGTCACAATTAGGCTCGGCTATGGGCCAGTTTTTTCTAAGTGCCATTCTCTGGAGAGCCAGCAGTTGCAGCGTAGCTATGGGACTTTTGCTTTGATAGTTTTTGTTTGATTAATTGGGGGTTTCTGCTCTGGGGATA
The DNA here is from genome assembly GCA_038406115.1 of Haemulon aurolineatum. Taxonomy (NCBI): domain Eukaryota; kingdom Metazoa; phylum Chordata; class Actinopteri; order Lutjaniformes; family Haemulidae; genus Haemulon; species Haemulon aurolineatum. The sequence goes on along the minus strand of JBCAUF010000072.1, from coordinate 20,513,698 downwards.
GAGACATGGAATGAGAGCCACACCATCTGAGTTGTCAGAAGAGCAGGCTTCTATTCTCAGTGTGTGTAATGCACTCGAAGGCTAACATTAGCTCCACTTGGAACAACATAGCATTGGCCCTGGGACTACTCGCTTAACATTACTAACGTTACGACAACATAAATTGAGCTCCTTAGCCAAAGTGCCAACTTAAGGTTAGCCCCTGATGGTTCCATAAAATAACATCAGCGTGGCTTACAATGTCATAACTATAACATTTAGCTCAAATGGACCTGTGTTACACATGCTTATTAGTTAAGCAGAGCACTTGTTACAATAGCCTAATAATGCTAACTTGAGAAATGGGCAGATGCTAAGTTCTCAACAAAGTTGCATGATAAGGGGAGTCTCTCTCTCTCTCTCTCTCTCTCTCTCTCTCTCAATCTTAAATAGCTTTTTTAGCATGACTACTTACATACAGTGTTGCGAAAGCTATTGACAATGATAATAATAATTGATACATAAACAAGTAAGAGAACAAGAAAAACAGTATAGTACAATAATAATGTATATTTATGAATAACAATAATAATCTCTCTTTGTCTGTCTGTAATAATTGCTTTTTCAAGGTAACATTCTCAGATGTCTTGTATGGCCTTCAAACCAGCGATGTTCAATGTAAAAAGTTCCGTTTAATTAAAATCTTATCTTGCAAAGCAATGAGTAAGAATAAATAATTATTTGTCTTTTGAGAGTTGGTCCGTGGTCATTCATTTTGCACCACAAAAAGCATTTTGTACATGAAAGTGACAGTATAATACGTGGTGCCCATAGCTACCTGCATAGCCATTTAATTAAAAGCGTATTCGAGGTCAGTGATAGTAACCACTTAAGATGCATTAATTTTAAGTGAAGGACCAGCTTTGATTATTACTTTCTACATATTTTCATACGATACAGGATGTAGATCACAGTATGAAAAGGTCACTTCCCTTGACCCAGTGTGGGACAGCTACATAGAGGATTCTCCAATAGGAGCAATAAAGGAAAAATGTGGTAAAAGGATCTGTAGACATGTGGTAACTGAAACAGCCATTACCTTAAACTGGCTGAACTTTTTGTGAATTGATAATGATGCAACAGAACAGAGTGAGGCCATGTTCATCTGATTTAATGGGGCTGAAAAGCAACGAGTCATCACAGATGGCAATGCAGTTCTTTACCTACCTCCACTCAAATTTCAGATACCTTTTTCAAAGGGCCATGAATCTGAAAAAGCATGTGCACTCCTATCTAACTTGGTGTGACACAATGTTCAGCTTCATTGGTCATGACAGGACCAGTACATGCACCAACATCAACATTGCCCACTGTCCACAAGAAAGAAAAGCGATGCAAGGCTGATTCTATCAACAAAAGCCTCTCAGGTTAGAAGCTTTTAAAGCGTTTACCCTTAGAAAAATAAAATGGTGGTGGGGGGGTAGGCATGTGGTGGTCTTTCGACATCTGACTCAAGCGTTGCTCATCCCTAAAACATGTATTGCTCATGGAGAACCAGTTATAATATGTGGATCAGAGGAAAATGTTGCAGAAGATAATTTTCACTTTGCAAAATTTTGGTACATTTGACTGACAGTACTTGTGTACATTTACTTACAGTAAAAAGGATGTTTTTTTAACAATGGACTTTTTGGCCCCACCAAAGAAAAGGAAAGTTGTCTCTACATTTTTAACCCCTTTACAGGATGGGTACAGTGACTGTAGACTGCAAATCTTGTTTCACCTTTTCAGGATACTGCCCGAATCAGGCTTTTGTTAGAAGGAGAGTTTTGTGTAATTTCTTACTCTACATCAAACATTATTCAGATACAAGTTAAAGACCACCACAAGTGCTTGAATTAATGATTTTCCTTTCAGCTTGATATTAAACCCGGCTACTTCACACACTTGTCACAGCTGGTGACTGCAAATGGAGTCAGAAGTTCACAGCATGTTTGAAATTCAGTGCCCACTGTTCATGCAAGATGACATCAATGGTTCCGCCAGTAGCTCCCCTGGCCAGTAAGCTTTATATAGAAGAACAAGTGAGGCCAACGCTGGTGATTCCAACAAACATTAGCTGGAGCTGTGCGTCACTTCATGTAGAGTAATTTACCCCAAGGTCAGACTTGAACTGAATAATACAGTGTGGATTTTCTCTGTGGTATTCAAACTTAAATCTGACGTTTCCCTTTTTCTGATGTTGGAGTGTACACTTGTGACAGATTGCTATTATTCATTATTGTATCTCCTCGGAATTACAAAGATTTTATAGAGAAAGGAGCGCTGACTGCTAAATGGCTACTTGGTGATGTTTAAACACTATTCATTTGCAGCTGAGAGGGTATCTCGTCTGTAAATGAAAACTGCAGTGGAAGCACCCTATTTAAAAGTCATTGATGTAACTAACCATTCCGTAAATAGATTTTATGTCGTTATACTTCATGAATTTAATTGAGGTAAGTACTCCACATAGCTCGGTACCACAGTTATGCTTTAAACTACAGTTGGTGAAAACACAAATAGTCCTTATTTTCAGGAGATTATACACTAATGAACACATATCATAGTATTTCTGCAAGTTAATTCCCTTTAATCCCCCTAATTATTACACACTGGACCTTCAGGTGCGACTCATGTCACAAACTCGCAAACTCCAGTCCCCATACCTGGTCTGTACATGTACTTTGTGTTTAGTTCTAATCAGTAAATGGCTGAAAAAAATTCTTCCCCAAACAACATTACCTCCTTTCTTCCAGCTTGCCCGCAAGCATTCAGCATTGTAAGGTGAAGGGATGTGAGCC
>JBCAUF010000072.1:20251120-20262211 GCA_038406115.1 Haemulon aurolineatum | reverse complement strand
CATGCACAGATCTACCTAATCATCTCGACTGCTTCACTTTTCTGTTGTTTTCTACCTCTCACATGTATAGGCTTAGCTCACAACTACGCAGTATCCAAACGAACCGAATAATAACAATGGACTGACTCATCCCACAAGATTTTCAAAGCATCAGTCGAGAAATGAAAATGGCAAAAAGTGACTGGGGATGGACCCTGGGTGAGGGGCAGCTTTTTAAATGCATCTCTAGATGTTTTTATGGAGGTTCATCCGTCTGAGGCTAACTGTCCGTACGACTCTGAGATGCAGCGGCGTGACATTTGAGGCACACTTTGTAAATCTGGTGACAGGTCAGCGGGCGACAGATGGGGACAGTCACAGCCAATATGTGGATGCTGTTAGGATCTGTGAAGCATGCTCGGCTCACATGTGAGTAATGCACTTGTATTCGGTTGCATCATTACTGTTAATAAAGTGGCACTGGGCTCCAGATTAAATTCAGCTTAAAAATCTACCACGTCACACTGGCTCCACTGAGCATCCAGTGTTTAGTCTCCTGCTCTTGAGCCATGTGTGAAGATAAGATAAGATGTACTGTATTGTCCCCGAGGGGATATTTGGCCTCGGTAATAGCGCTACACAAAGCTGCAATCAACTCAAATACAATACGTGGACAACAAAACAATAACAAAACAATAATAAATAACATACAAGGAAAATAAAGAATATACATCCCCTTTGAGATTAAAGATATAAATACATAGACACAAATATGAGGAATGAAATCATAAAAGCCACAGAGCCATAATTCATACAGTATGGAGCTTAATGCAGCAGTGGCTATACGCTTATAAAACACTACATAAGCACGGACTGAGCTGGTTGTTTCTTGGACACTGTTGCAGAAGCTTAAAGGGGCTGGGTTTTTTTGTTTGTTTGTTTTCGCTGGCTCTGTAACATCTACCTGAAGGTAATAATTCATATTCAGAATATAGAAAGCGTGAGGGGGTCCTTCAGGATTTTCTGTGTGTGTGTCCGAAAACTGTTCTCTCATAGATAGTGCAGAAGGAATGAAAGAAAGAAGGAAGGACGCTCTTTCTAAATGTATTGCTTTCATCACTGTCTCCACCATGCTGTCAATTCTTGATTTCCAGCCACCTGAACCACCTGAAGGTAAGCATATTTTAATGAATGTATTTTTTACATTGGATACAGCGCATAAGGACAACAGGTAGGCGATACTGCACAGGTAAAACACAACGCAGTTACCCAGTGAGAGCATGAATTGTGACACTTTTATTGCTTCATTCTTTACTGCAGGAACACTGACTGCACTATGTTAATTCAGTGACTGTCCTGGTCACTGTGTTGTGTAGGTTGCATCAGCCTTCTTCTGACCCGGAGGCAAACACGACGCACCACGCTGCTCTGTTTGAGAACGAGAGTGGAGCTCATCTAATCATTTACTTGCTAAACCGCAGATGAGCAAATGTTTCCTCAGTGTTTATTTCCTTTTGCAAAGTTTTCACATATTCAGTCTGGTTTTGCGGGATATGAAATGTGTTGAAAGCAGTTCAAGGCAGTGCCGCGTTCAGGGGACAGCTAATATACACTGATAGCCATGGGGAGAAATCCCACATCTATTCGGAGGAAAATCTGTAATATCTGCACAGCTGGGTGTGGGAATGGCTCCCTGTAACGTCAGGTCCAATAGATTCAATATATGCAGCACTTTCTGCTTTCCTCGTTTTAATGTATTGCCTTGAAATACTGCAATACATGAAAGATAATGGGAGTCATTCTATGACATCACGTGTTAGAATAAGATATTGGTACATTACTATATGTTTTATATGCTGCTATTGTATATTTCATCATCAGTATTCCCATGAAGAAACCAAAAGCAACAATGAATGCATGTGTGGCCAAAGCCTGATATATATATCTCTTTCCTCCATGCCACAGAGCTCCACTGATGTCCAAAAACGAATCAGTGAACCACAATCTCATACACCCAAACACAAACTGCAGCACCCAACGTGGATTAATCCACCACTGAAAATAGTTCCCAACAAATGCACTCTCTTGTCCTGTCAGTGAGTTGTGTTACGACAGTGCCGAGTCATTTTAGGAACTTAAAAACATTTGTTAACATAGAAAAATATATTAATTGTTGACGTAAATATGGTTAGAGAGAATATTTTAGGAATATCTCGACCCACTAACATTAAGTAACAGTTTGATTTGCCCAAATTCAAATTTCCATATTTTACCAGAGTAAAACAAATGATTTTCATTATTGGCTGATCTCACTTTAGCACCTATACCAAGACGTATTGAGAAAAACAATTTGATATATTCATATTAATATTTATATTGAGGAGCAGTAGCTGGACCCCCACCTGGCCGAACGGCTGCAGAGTTGGACCTGGCTGGAGATCACCAGAGTAAAACTGAAATGAAACAAAAGCAAACCAAACTACTTTCCTCAAGATCCAACTAAATATAGCGGCCACCAGCAGCGGGTCGTAATGACCTCCTCCTCCATGCAACCCAACATGATGGGTCGCTGCATGATGCGCAGCTGTGCCGGGTCATTTCTTTGGTGTCAGTTCTGACATTCTCCAGATGCACTTTAACAATCCATTGAAGCAGCTCTAAATAGTGCTACGCTCCCTCCAGAATCTGGTGATCAAGCCACACTTGTACGGAACAGCGGGGAGATTGTTATTCATACATTATTGATTAGCTGTTGTAGTGGTTTCTGTGCTTTAGTTGGTATTTGGAGAGCAATTTCTCAGTTTGGTTGTCTGAGAGAACACAGACAGCAAAAGTAGGTGCATGTAGATATGATTTTATCGGGCGAGGAATAACTAAAGTGTGGCTGTACCCAAGAAATCCAGTTGTCAACAAACCAATGGTATTAATACGTAAACTCTAGGGAGACACAGAATCCAGTCAGAACCCCTATTCTATCGAGGTGTCTGTGGTGTTTAACATCATTTTTTAACGAGGGAGGCAACACACATCCTTATCTCTGAGGAAAACCTAAAGGCTATTAGTTTTTAATACTTCGGTCAGACGTAGCATGCCTGCTTCGATCTTGGGTAGTGGACTGTGAACACACCGGGGACCACTGCGAATGCGCCTAGGACTTCATCCTCCTATCCCTGACGGACTCTGATATGTGGTTTTCAATAACAGATTAGACTGTTGTCTATAAACCAAATCAAAAACGAAGACAAAGTAATAGCAGAGCTCTGGGAGCAAAAAAAAAGGCTGCCACAGTGAAGAAGAGCGGCCTGACAAGATGAGCAGTCAGACAGGCTGCAAACAAGGGTATCCACACAATTTTCACCCTCTTTATATACACACACACACACAGAGACATATATATAGGTAGTTTTGTATGTGACATAAGCAAAGCACGCTCCTATTTGTGTTTACATTTTGACAAATTGCATTAAAGATATGCTAAATTAGTGATTGACAGTTCCTGCTGCCAATGACCAGTGAATGCTAAAATGGCAAAACATTGGATTACTGATTCATACTGAAAAAAGTAAGGAAAATTATTTATTAATGCAAATGCATGGGACATTTATTTGCGGTGCACAGATAAATTATATCATTGCAAGTCACACATTGAATATAAAACTGTGTATCCTGTGTGCATAACTCAGAGTAATTCACAGTTGTGACAACAGGTTGCTAAGTGTTTTAAAGTGCCTTAATTGCCTCCATGAGCCGAGTGTCACAGCCGTCCCTGCTGCTCCAACGGCTACAGTAACTAGCTTACCGTTACCTGTATGCACCTGTACGCAACATAAATCTATAAGGACTAACCAGGTCTGTCCTTTAACCTAACCATACGAGTCGTCTGGGGTCCTCCGTCAATGGCAGCCACGTTTTGCAGCCTTCCGCAAACAACTGGAAGGAAAGGCTATGTCTCAAGCTATTATTCTCACACATGAATCACATACATTCATTCAGACGCTCTTTCGGGGTTTGAGCTGTTTTTCACTTTGAAACTAACCTTGCCGGCGAGCACACTAAAGGTAAGGGTACCTCCTTTGTTCCTGTGCTATTTTTAGAGAACAACAAAGGAAGAGCGTTTGTGAATTATTGTTGCTTTTGTACATGACCATGCATTTTAATAGCTGAGCAAACTAAAAAAAACACAAAAAAAGAGTCCACCAATACAGCTGAATGCGCACAAAGAAAGGCTTTTTATTTTTTATTTTTTTATCCGGACAATAGTATTATTGTATTATTTCATTTCTCCACGACTGAGGCTAAAAGCATTTCCACACACCTCCTGTCATAGTTTGCCTGACAAGATCATTGCATGTGTGGCATGTCTTTACAAGTCGTGTTGGATTCATTTGCGGTTGAGTTCAGATGCAGTTATTCAGCTGAGGAGGCGAAGCTCAAAGCAAAGCGAGCGCTACATGCGAAGGTTCCCATGGCAGATATGATTTGGAGTTGTCTCCCGTTTTTTTTTTCGAGCTGCACACCAGTTTGCATTTTCTCCTGGCACTCCTCCACAGTGTGCAGGACTGCGGGCCGACTTATCTGTGGGCGTAATGAGGGAGAGTATCAGTCTGAGCTAGCAGTGGACCTTTTATTTTCCCATGCTTTCTAAATGCATGCTGGGATAGAATAGGCCCACAATGAAGACTCTTCATTTTGTCCTACTTAACCTAACACAACACTGCGCCTTTTTGCCAAAATGTTTTTTGGCTCTGCGAAACGGCGATGTGGAATATCAATTCCAGGCCAGCGAGGCAGTCAGGTTCAGTGAGGCAGGGAGGTGAATCACCACAGCACCTCCACGGGGAGCTCAAACTGGCTTAGTGCCAGTTCCATCTATTCCTGCTGATCCCCGGCCAGCCGACTGGCTAGCTGACGGTCTCTTTGACTCGCTCGCTTACTTGCCTGGTGGCTCTGTCATAAAACTCGCCGTCTGATTTGCCTGTTGACTGATACGCTCTCCAAATGACGGGGCCGGGGCTGCCCGACACACGGCCCGGATCGTTGGCTGACTGGCTGCTTCGGTGCAACGGGATGTCATTACCTTGCAGCTTGACTGTTCATCTGTGGCTCAGGGTGAATGCGATAACGCAGTCTGGTGCGTGCGATGCGAAGAGCTCCCGAATTACCAGCCGCCACATGCGACAGGATGACAGCGGCAGCTCGGTGTGTTTTAGCCGACATCACAGCGACCATTTTACAACCCATATGACCATAACCGGCATGAGTGCCCACAACTGATTACTGCTTACTGATTCTATGGATGTCTCCGCTTTAGCACCTGCTTTGTACCTGTTGCCATGGAGAATGTAACTGAGTACATTAAAGATATGGGCTGTTTCATTCAGCAGTGTTGCCTGTCGCAATAGTGCGACTTTGGCACCTAGAGGGTTAACTGTAGGCCTACTCAAGTGTTATGATTGATTCACATTTGAAGTACTCGTGCTTGAGTATTTTTCTTTCGTGTCACTTCTCTACTCCACTCCACTTTAGAGGAAGACTCCGTTATTTGACAGTTTTTGTCAGTAAATGTACAAGAATTGTTTGCACATAAAACATAATGATGCTTTGATGCTTTGTTCTACATCAAATTACTAAACTGTACAAACAAGGAGAGCTAAAATGACTTTATTTTTGCAAGTATGTTTTTGTCATGTACAAATGCTGAAGCTTTCAAAGCCTTTAAAATGTGAATACATGCTACTGTTATTTGTATTTTAATAATTCTACTGTATTTTTATTCTATATTTAGCTATTCATTTTTAGTATTTTGAAGTTCAGACTAACAAGCACTGAGAAAGTGTCTCTGCTTTTTCTTTGTTTTTTTTTTGTTGTTTTTTTCAAACTAAGCAATCAGTCCTGTCCTTGAGAAACTATCCAGTGCATCAGAGTGCGTGTGTGTAAACTGAACACTGCCTCCGATTGGCTTACCATGAAAGCTTACTCTACTTTAGCCAATCATCACCACTTATGCGCTTGTCTCGCCCCTTCCTCCTCCCTCACAGAAAAAAGAAAAAGAGAAAAAAAAAAACAGCTTTGCAGCTCCTGTGGCTGAGTGCCAAGTCGAATGACAACGGCGTCAATGAGTAGCTTTCATTTATAATGCGCCCCATTTAATTGTCGGCGATGGTAACGACGTTGTAACGATGGAAATAGTAGTTAGCTAGATTACCCGTTACTGAAAAAAATAACGCTGCTATTCCCATCGCTGTCGTCCACAGAGGGTTAACAGAGTATTTACAACATCTCAACATCCTAATGAGCATTATAATATGCGACTAATGTATATACAAAATATCAACAAACAATTAGTAAAGCCTTCCATTAATCTGACCCTGAATCAACTTCACTTCACACTTTGGAGGTGCCAGCGGGAACATTATTTTTGCACACACTCAAAAGAGGATCCCCGAGGAACTCATCACGCTATACAAATACTCATGCCTTCATACTTAAACATTAACTCAACGCTAATTTGAGAGCTGCACAGTGGACACAAATTAATAAACTGTGTGCACAAATTAGGATAAATAAATAAAAAAAGGACCCCTGACGTGTTTGATGCGCCTGTGCATTTTGACTGCAAAGCTGGAAGCACACGAGTTCAAACAGGTATCTGCTCCAGGCTGCTGTGCACCATCAGATGTCTTTGTTAGACACAGGAACAGCATTCACCACAGGTTGAAATCTGAATTCAGGATTTCTGCTTTAATTACCTGCTGAGACAAACTGCATTGTTGACAGACATGATTGGTTCTAGCCTGACTGACTGCATGTCAGTGCTGTTGACGAGTTGTTTCTTTCTAACAAGGCACCGTGAAGCCTGCATCGGCCGGACACAATCTGCCACCGTTGCAGTCATTTAGCCGTCGTCTGGCGCGAGGCTTCGGCTTTTTTTCCACCGCGGGGGCCGCTCCTCGCGAGACGCAAAGAGGTGCGAGAAAAACGGAGGAGCCCGCTGAAGCGTCGCCACGAAGCCGAAAGTGACACGCCGACCGCTTTGCGTGAGCGATGTGAATGCGGCCGTGAATGGCAGTCCTTCTGTTCCCAACCACCTACTGGAGCGATGACTCACCGGCGCTCTTTTTGTTAGACATATGCAGCCGAGGCAGTTTGAAAAAATAAAAAAAATAAAAAATATGGTCGTTCTTAAAAAACAAGGTCAGTGATTTTTTATTTGGATGAATGCTTATGCAATCAAGCTGAGTCCATATATATATAAATAATTTTTTTTTTCATACGGGAACCAGGCGGGCCTCAGGGGTAAGGAAACAAGTCTGGGTTAGGGGACATTTTTTCTTCCTTTTTCTCCCCCCCTCCACCCCTGCATTCAGCTCTGGTCACCTCTGAGCTTTGAGAGAACAACACTGCCAGGAACGATGGAGGCCGATCTGTGATCTAACAACAGCTGACACACTGGTGGGGAGTAGCTGTGAACAAACCTCTCCACCGCTGCTGCTGCTGCTGCTGCAGCCGCTCCACCAGCCACAGTCACATTCCTCCCCATCTGGAAAGTGCCTCGTTGTTTACGGATGCAGCAATGCGGAAAAAGGAAAAAAAAATATCTGCACTCTCCCAGGTTTAATTTCATCTCAGCCCATTTGCCTATTGTTGCCCGTCTGCCTCCGACCTGAGCGCGGCGGTAATAGAACTCTGTCGCCCTCAGCCGTAACACCTCTCCGCCGCTCGGAGGAGGTGGCTGAGGCTGCCTGAGCAGCCACGGAGAGGCATTTATCAGTGTCAGACACGCCGCACAGAGGACTCACTGCAACACAGTTGTCAGCATAATTTGGCTCCCTCATAATCTCCGACTCTGCAGCCCCGGGGATTATTCAACTTTTTACCTCTATTCAGTGGCAAGTAATATCTTTCTGTGTTTGCTCGGGGGTGCAGAGGGCTATCTGAGCCCAGAGCAGGGCCGACTTTGTGTTTGAACTTCTCTGACCAGGTAGGGAAATGATTGGCGTTCGCAGATGAGGAGGACGTGTCACAATTATAGCACGGTTTGATAGTCGGGAAAATTGAAAATGCTGCAAAGAGTTAATGGGAGAAAATGCAAACTGTGCCACCTGAGGGGGAAAATTAGGCTGCTACCTGGGGACGAGCACTGTTGTTATACAAGTCAGACACCATGAAGACACAAGGCTGATCAAGTCTTATCAGCTTGAGCAAAGATCCAAGAAGAGCAAAATGTGCAAAATGTTCTTGCAGACATTAGCCCTGTGTGCATACAACCGTACATCACATACATGTAGGTTAGTTATTATAAGTGATGGGTACAGGATGCCTCATTTCTACAAATATTTAATTCAATTACGATGAAAATGCTGCCACATCAGTGTTGTTTAGTTTGAATGCAGCTATTTCTTTTTTCTCAGGTTGGTCCAAACCATGTAGGTGAAAGGACAGTTTTAAGTTTTTCTTTTTCTTTTTAGTGTATTTTTTTTTATTCGTTGGGCCTTTTTTAGGTGGCTAAAACATGTCAAGCTGCTGACATAGCTTAGCTTCTCTGCTCGTGCTCCAGGCTGCTTTCCCGAACTGCTGGTGTGTGCTGACGGTGGTCTCCTGCAGTCATTCTTGAAAGGCGGAGAGCAGCGTCACATTATACCGGACAACCTCTCGGGGAGACGGTCCGCAGGGCCGTGAGGGTGTGCAAAGTTAACTCGTTGCATCAGATGTGTTAATATGACTCCCCAGCATGTGGAAGCACATCATGTGTTTTCATCATCAGGTCTTTAAGTACATTGCATCACGTCTGATAGAGCGTGAGGACTGTCTTAGACACTACCTCAGCAGTTCCTCATTGGATGCTGGACTGAAATGGTGATGTCAGCTTTTTAAAGATTGTCTTCAGAGGTACAATTTAGCACTTAATGCTTTTGAGATTCTAGACGTCGGTGAGAAACACCTTTTTATGAATGGCTGTGATAATCTAAAGTAGCCTAAATAAAAACAAATGCTTTCGGATAAATTTGTTTTCTAAGCATTTGAGCTAGAAAACTCTTCCGGTGTCGGCTTTAACAGAGACTGTGTTGCATTGCACACTGCCGCGTTGTGCAGATCGGTCGCTCTTCGGTCGAAGCTTGCCCACGTTTGCCAAAGAACTCCGCCGGGAGCACAGCTGACCTCGGCGATAATGAAAGGGTTAAATCCGCCTCCACTGGCCTGGTCTGCACGTTTCCCATTTCTCGCACAGGCTGATGATGTTTGCACTCGCCGAGACAACTCAATAGGTATTACAGTGCACACATCTCTGAGAGGATTTCAGCCTTGCCGCACTTGATGAAGGACAACGGTAACATTGATATTCTTTGCAATCTGCTGAGTGCAGACGGGGGGTATTAGAATCCCATGATAGAGACATCCTGCAGTAAATCTCATGAATTACATTTGTTCAAGTTCAATAAAAATAATAATAACTTAAAGCCAGTTCGTGAGGCATTTTAACATGATTATAGCATCTGTCAAATTATTCTAATGGCTTTATTGTGTGCAGAAAAATGAGACAACATTCATGAAAAACTGTGTGTGTGTTCCAGCCCGGTGCTGTCAGTGTCCCTGAGTCTTTTTGATAGAGGGAAGATTCAGGCTGAAGCCACAGCAAAATGTTAAGTAAATGAGGACACTAATTATGGAACAGTGAACTTCTGACAAAATAATTGTGGAAAAGAAATTATAAAGGCACTACCGATTCGGGCTAGCCTGCTCCAGCGAGGAGTCCCAGAGCTGAGGGGCCTGCAGCAAGAAGACCCCTAAGTAATAAGGTGACTTTTAAGAAGCACCAGAGGAGGCCTGCCGGAGGAATCTCCAGTGCCGCTCCTGGGAAATAGAAATTTCTAAAATATAGCTGGGAGCCTGGCCGTGTAGCGCCTCGAACGTTAAACAGTGAAGTCTCAAAATCAATTTCAAAACTCGTGGGCAGCCGGCGAAGAGACACATGAAAGGGTGGAATGGGCTCTCATCTCCTAGAATTAGTTAAGAGCCGAGCGGCAGCATTTTGGGGGGTACGCTGGAGGCAGGCAATTGACTCGTGGCTGATCACTGAATAAAGGGAATTGCAGCACTCCAAACAAGATGAAGCAAAACCACAGACTTGCTCAATATCGGTGGCGACTTAAAAAAGAAAAGACTTCATCTTAAGCTGATGGAGACAAGACTGCCTCACACCCTTCCCTTCCCTCAGTCACATGATGGCAGGGCATGCTAAAGACTCTTGGACACCACACGACCGTGTCAGAGGGCAATGGCAACCCCTGCAAGGACAGGCTCGTGACGTGACCGCGGACCGCTACGTGCCACGGAGAGAGCAAGCACTTCAAACCTTACGGCAGATTGCCCCATCTACTCTTGATGTTACGCCTCGCAGCCGCGCTTAAAGATTTATAAGATCTACCTTTGATCTCGGGACGTTTGTCGTAACCTTTTTTAACGCGCGGACCAGGACGACTTCCTCGTAGCGTGCGAGGCTGTGCCGCACGCCGCCGCCTTAAATCCATACCACGATCTTGGCAGGAATCGTCGGGCGTGGCAGAATGTCAACGGGCAGATGGGGCCACCGGCTTTGTGGATGGGCAGATGGTTAAAAAAATGAAAAAATAAAAATACAGCTACTTGGTGCGAGTTGTGACTTCAACTCGCGCTCCGCTTTGCCTCTCCGAGAGGCTTGATGGGGTTGTTAATCAATAGCAAAGACCCAGCCAGATTACTTGGCCAGCCTCTCCAAATTCTGGCTCTCGAGCCACATTCTCCTGCTTGTACTCTTGTTCTGCAACACCTGCATTATGTCTTAATAGTTTAGTGAGACCAAATACTCGCCGCGGCGTCTGTTTAGCTGCTCAGAGCTGCTAGATACCAGAGATTTCATTCTCGCTGGATCCATGTGTGTAGATCAGCGTCAGGGGCAGATTGGGAAGAATTTCTCCACCGGGACAATTTTGCCCTTGCTGGCTCCATACCAAAAAAAAAAAAGAATAAATAATATATATACATATATATATTGTATGTTCTTTTTTCTAATCACTTTTTGTACATCAAATGTATTATTTTAAATATCTTTCATTTCAGTGTTCATGTTTTAGT
>JBCAUF010000072.1:20089990-20102109 GCA_038406115.1 Haemulon aurolineatum | reverse complement strand
AACTATGAACTAGTTCATTTTTGGAACTGTGAACTTAGTTCAAAATTTTGAATTATGAACTATGAACTGAACTAGTTTATTTTAAAATTTGTGAACTGAACTTTGAACTAGTTCACGTAGAAAGTGAACTTTCCCAACACTGGCTTTGAACATTTTGCTGATTTTATTTTTTTTCCTATTTTCTTTTTGCTTGTACAATTGAGTCCAAGGCCATGAATCCCTTTGACTGACTTGAGTTTGTGCCCATATCCTCATTTATATCATTAATTGCATAAAGACTAAAAGGCAAACAGAAGTCCCAGTATTCTTGGACAGAGTTCAAGGCGGTCGTGTAATGCAGCCAGAAGGAGGCAGGTTTTTTTTTCCCCCACCTTTGAGTGTTGCCTTGGTTGCCAGTGTGAAAGGTACTTTAGCACGGGATTGGACAACATGTCGTAAAAGCTTGCTCATTAATCCCTGCACTCTCAAACCCTCTCTGCTTGCAAATGTGTCCAAATATTCCTGCAAGAATGATCAAATTAAACCAACAGATTAAATCATCAAAACAAACTAAACTTTCATTGTCTGCATTTTTTTTTGGGGGGGGGGGGGGGTCAAGGTTGCTCCCAGGCTGTGTGTGGGCCCCTAATGCAGTCATCCAGTTCAAAATGAGAAAAAAGTTACACCTGATCTGAGCCATAACCTGCTTGCGCACTACCAAAATGTAGGTAAATGTATGCTACTCCCTAGATAGATACCTAGACAGACTGCTAGCTACAAATTAGTGTTGTTCACCAACTGCAACCTTGCAAAGAGCATGTTTTACTCTGATTGAAGCTAAGTACATTTATTAATTATCTCTGAGTGCAATCGTAGATGCAAAATCTATGTAAATTCTATGTTGTAAATTCTCTGCAAGGATAACAGTTCAGTTGTGATGCATGCACCAATGTCTGACCACATATTACACATATTGTGTATTACCAAGCTTGTATTGTAAAACCCCGAAGAAGGAAAATGATCAAGCGTCAGTTTTAATGAAGCCTTTTCAAAAACAACTGTGCAATGAGATGCAGAATAATGCAGAGGCTTGAAATTTTCATTATTCACACATGGTATGTCGCCATATGTGCATTATAAACAAAGCATAATTACCGCACAACTGCTTGAGGGAATGTCATGAAACAGTTTGAAGCCAAACAGTGTTACAGTATGGATCAGCTGTTAATCAGCTGGTTTAGAGTCCTGTGGCTGCGCTGACATGATCTCTGGTTTAGAATACATCTGAGTCTTCTTCCGCTTTTGTTTTTTGTTTATGCTTAGTTGGCAGCAGCCGTGTGACTCCTCAAAGCTATGTGTCTTGTGTTTTGGGGAGCTGCCCTGGGTGCCCCAAGGTCTTTGCTTAAACTGCAGTGCACAACATCAGTGTCAGACAGAGAAAAACAGTCGTGCCTGGAGAGACATATGCATTTCCCACTGAGCGCTATTAACTTAAACCACATCCTCCATACGGAATCGTCCATTTTTGCCCTCCGTCACAGTATCCCTTTTTATAATGAGAAAAAAAGTTGTGTATTTGTTGGACTAAGCAGCACATTTACAATTGGACAAAAACATCAGAATTATACTCTAGCAAAATGTTTACTATAACTCACCCATCCATTCCATTTCCAACAGCACGAAGAAAGCAGCTCTACTTCAACATTTTTGAGTTCTTCTTTGAAAGAGTTTTTTGGCCTAGCCTTTGCTTTAACCCCAAGATTAAATTTAAAAGATACAAGATTATTTCTTTCGATCATCAATTTATAAACATGCATTTTCTCCTTGTATTGCTTGTGAGTCTGCAACAAGACTTCCCTGCAGATTTTCAAATGACTGTTCATACATTCTCAAAATGACCAACATTGAATCATACTGGAAATACGTATACTACCCTGTGCTAAAATATGTTGTGATTCGATGGGCTAAATTGTTTTCTAACAATAAACCTAGATGAGGGGGTCTGCAGTCTGATATATGAGTAGTATCTTGCATCAATAGATGCCCAGCCCAAACAGGCTTATCAAAAGTACAATGTATAGGAAAATATGTACACTATATTCTGCATGGATCAAATAACTTAATCTCATATTGTATAAGTGTATTAAATACATTATTACATTATTATATTGTATAAAGTCTAGTTTGCCTAATTTTCCAAGATTTAGGAGGGAAACTATCGTATCTATCTATCTCTATCATAGAAAATAGCCCATAATACTAAGTGCAATTTATCCTCACTCTCAGAGGATGGGCTGAGGCGATCACAGAGCTTGCCAAAGCATGCACTGCTATGTCCCGTAAAACCACGTCCATCTGGCCAGAATACCAAGTTGAAATACTGGGGGTCTTTTGATTTGAGAATCCCCAAGTGCTCCTGGAGCGGCTCGGTGATGTCATCCCTCCAGTGTGTCCTGGGTTTGCCCTGAGGTCAGCCAGCCATGCCTGGAACACCTCCAAAGTGAGACACCCATGGGAACCAGGTGTCTGAGCCACCTCAACTGGTAGCTCTCAGGGCAAAGGACAGACATGAGCTCATTAACTGAACTGAACTCTCTACAGGCTGTCACGTATGGAGTGTTCAACATATGAAATGTCTATGTTTATTTAAAGTTCTCATTATAAAATGTTACTCCATCATTCATATTGTTATTTTTTTTAATTCACAAATGAAAAATGTTCCTTTTCAAAAGTATTTTTCAATTTCATCATGGCATTTTCCCCCAAAAGAGCAATTATAATGTCACTTTCTTGGCAGTAAGATTGTGATATTACCTCTTAAGTGAGCCAACCCCCAAACTAGTTCCAGATTTACCAGTTAGCACCTGTTAGCCAGGCTAACAGTGTCAAAGTAATTCTGAATCAAAAAACTTTTGTAAATTGTGGTATGTGCATCTCTTCATATGGAAGGAGATGTTGCTTGCTTGAATTCATTAATACAAAAGAAGTAACTCAGTCTCGATCCTGCCTTATTCACTCATCCAAATGCCCCAGTTGAGAATGTAAAGGTGCAGCTGATGCTTCCCATTGTTGCTGGGGAACTTTTGTGTGTTGTACAGCGGTGTGTGTTATTCTTTTTCAGGGAATCTCCCAGCCAGTTGGCCTGCTGGCGCCAGGGGAGTGGATCTCATAAAATGCAGATTGCCAGATTGCCGATGACTGTCTTAGAGCCGAGATGAGATGACACATTATGTAAATGGTGTCCCCTATTTCACTCAGGCTGGTGTGTCATGGAGGATAGACATGAGTAATGTAAACAACGTCAGCAGATGCTAGGCGCTGGACAGCTGACAAGACAGAGTGACACATTCAAGATTTCATATTTACCAGAGAGAAATGAATTTCCCTCTCTTCCATTGCTGGACCTTGATGATATTGTGCGTGGGTGTGTTTTTGTGGGTGTGTATGTGTAAGCTGATAGTCCTAATATTTGGTAGGGATTGAGTTTTGCAGATAGCGAAAGCAGTGTGTTGAAAGCAACGTGAACCTTGGATACAGTTGGATTGGATACAATTACCGGACTACTATTTGAGGAAAGGGTGTCTGTAATGCATTTTTCCACAGTTTAGGCCTTTCAAATTAATGTGTGCATTCCCATTTATCAACCATTAGATTTGGTGTTCTTGTTTTTCTGGAATAAGGTACAATATGCACCGCTTGAATCTAACAGCTATGTTTTTAGCATCTTGTACCAAAGAAGTACCTCTAGCATTTGCCATTTGTGTTTTGTGTGCATATATTTGTTTGTTTTATGTTCATAACAGCAGCCTACAAGTATCCGATCATATTTCTTTCTTTATTTTGTGGACTTTATGCCTATTACTTCCCTCCATTCTTTTTCCTAAAACATGTCAGGCACAGATTTTTCCGTTGCTTTAAGCCCTGCATTTATTACCAAGGTTTTCAAAATTGACTGCAGATGACTTACATCACTTTGTATTTGAATCATATACTGCAGTAAGGTGAAGATATCCTCATGCTTAGACAACTCAAATGCTTAAAGTAAGGGAAGAACCTCACTGAATGTGAGCATTTGGTGTAAATCATGTGTCCAGTCTCAACATAATTTCCAGGACCTGCTGGGCTCCCAGCACCTGTACACAAAAAAGTCCATAGTCTGAACTCCTCCACAACAACAACAACAACAACAACAAAAATGTGTTTATGACATGTCAGCTTGTTGGCATGTTTCAAAATTGCAACATTTGCAACATTTGCAACATTTACTCTTTCAAGTAAAAAGTTGCTCGTTAGACTGAAATGAACAGGCGTTGTACTGAAATGGTGAGGGCTGCTCTGGAGGGGATTTGACCTGCAACCTCCCATTGGTGTGGGGGCGGCCAAGAGCAAGAGAGCAAAACCAGCAAGGACAATGGAGGAAAGGGAAGACACAAACAAACAAATCAAGATAGGGTATAATGAGATAGATAAAATAAAGTGCAGATAAATTAGACGTGGATACACAAATAAAACTCTGGCCTGACCCAGCTGACCTGACCCCTGTTGTCTTGTTTGAGCCAACAAACTAAACTGGAGTTTTTCACTGACAGAACTGCTAAAGAGTGCTTGTTGATTCCTCTCGAGTTCATGCAAATGTGTACTGCAGTCCAAAAAAAGTCCAAAGAATTGATATGCTAACAGATATCTAGAGCGACAGTGTGTATGCTAAACAGCTCCAATATATCCCACACAATATTGCTCCTGTCAACACAACCCCATTTACACCTTCTGTTAAAATCCATCCGTATCTGGACAGCTTATCTTGCATGTTAATACAAAGTACGAGAGCAAACAGTTACGCCTGGAATAAGACTGAATCTACCAAAGTCAGCCAGGTGGAAATGCAGTGAAGAGTGTTAATGTACATGCATTTGTTCAAGTAGGCCTATGGCTATTATAAGTTCAAATCTGAAGTACTGGTACTTGAATATAACAATGTAGTGGCACTCTACTTACAGTATATTGCACTATACTATACACTGTTGTTGGGCTGGCCATTTTTTCTTAGTCCCTGCCACCAGGTCAGATTCTGCATTATCCAAACACAATCTTGGTCCTATTAGAATAACATAAGACCTATCTCGGTCACATAAGTCATGAAATTTAAGCCTTTTCGTATAGCAGAGTGCAGAGGATGAATTAAGGTGTCTCACGGGAGGATAAGAACCTGCTCTGCAGTCTGGTGGTATTGCCTCTGCCATGAGATTACATCGTCATACTGTAGCTTACATAGCCGCAAGTACTTTAGATACATTACCTCATAGAAGGGCATCCTGCAACAGGTGTGTTTAAGAGGGGAAAATAACACTGACAATCTGATAGGTCTTTCATTTACTTGCTTCCAAAACACGTACACACTAGCCAGATCAAGCTTGACAGACCCTTTTGTCCACAGTGGCCCCAGAATTAACAACAAATCAAAGTTCCTTGTTGCGGTTTTAAGGTTAGAATTTCTACTCTATTAGCTCCAAATTACTATCCTCTGTCTCACTAATTTTGTTTTTAGCTTGTTAAAGTTCACCAATCCAGCCACTCCATAATTTGGTTTTGTTTGCTATTTGTTGCTGGGCAGGTAGTGTTGGTTTATTAAAGCCTTCTTTGCTGCATACAAAAGGTGAAAAGAGCAATTCTAAGCTCCATAGATCTGCAGACCTCAGTGTCAAATCTTTATACGTGATGTTAGCACCAAGACAGACTCTTTTGACAAGAGTAATTTGAATAAGACGGTTATTTGAAAGCAAAGTTCATGGAATATTATTATGTTCAGGTTCTAAGACTCTAACTTAACCTTTTCCAGGTTTGTTTAGCTTAAGAGGAAAGTTATCTGTAAATGTAGAAATGCTGCAGGTTGACATATACTGTAGGTAGACAGGCAGTAGACTGAAACAGCAACCCTCCGGGTGGAAATTATACTTCTGTAGGTGGGAACATCAACTGTGTGGACAGAAATGTCAACAGAAACATTATTACTGCAGGTTCAACGTCACCATCACAATAAATGCCTCTGTAGGGCACCCCACTTTGATTGTAAAAAATACAGTTGGTGATGGTAGAGGCGTCATTACTGCAGGTGTAAACATTATCTCCATGGGTAGAAATGCCACACTGACAGGTGACCACATGCTGTCTGTGGCTAAAAATGTCATCTCTCTGGGAAGAAACATTCCCTCTGTGGGTTGGAGCATCTTTCCCAGAAGGAGACACCTCATCACCACAGGAGGTAAAGCCACCATAAGGCACGAATCTTCATCTGAATGTTCTGACTGCTGGCTGAGTTACCATCATTTCTACAGGTACTCAACATTTTTCTTTCCTTCTGTATCTGTTGTGATATTCAACCATAGTTTAGAAAGAAACTGACAGAAGTAAGGTGATTAAGTCCTCTTTAACACAGTTTATAGGGATGTTGGTCTGTCCATCCATCTTCCTATTGCTCTGGTCTCAATTGGGCAATATGGACAATTATCATGACATTTGGTAAAGACATTCATGTTCCCTATTTTTTCCAGGGGGGTCCACCGTGAGGTTACCATATATATTTAGTACGAATTGATCATAGTTGGTATTATGCCACTGTCAGTAACAAACAGGCATCAAGGGTTCAACTTTTACATCGTTTCATTCTTATTTGCCCAACAGGACTCGTCATGTACTTACCTTGTCTAATGATGAGAGTTACATCTGGTGTACCTCATGGGTCCATCCTAGGTCCTTCTCTTTTGTATTTATACTGATCAGGCCCTCAAATTTTCATGCTAAAAAATGATGTCTGCTGACTTTTTGATGGTAAACAAACATAATATTTATTGATGACCGGCTAAACAGATACATTTCCCTTGCTGAACTCACCTTCCTGTAGCGCTTTTCTGCTCAGCTAACAGGACAGCAAGTTCACACAGTTTATTCAGCAGATGTACTTGAGCCACTGACTCCTGTCTACAAACTTCGAAAAAACTACTTTTGTGGAGCAGTTTATATAAAGGTGGATTCTGCAACACAGCTGAAAAGCTATGACAGGTCTGTTTTGATCCCTCCAAAAGTCTGCACTGTCAAGACCAATTCACATCAGAGCTCAAAAATGTTCAAGTTGATGCTCAAAGGTCACATGAGTGTGTTTCGTCTCCTGGCATTTAGTTGCGGTTCAATTGGAATGAACTAGTTTTGTATTGCAAAATTCGTCAATTTAAAGACTGGTGTGACCAGGTCCTAATCCAACTTCCCAATTGAATAAAAGGCAACTGGACCTTGTCACCTCTCATCCAAGATGATTCTTCACTTTAGAGTTGTGCTATGACCTTAATGAATGAGAATATTAACAGACCTGAGTTTGGATCTTTCTTGTTGCCAATGTCCTGAAATGTTACACTTCTTGTCCATCACAAAAGATTTACCAATAGAATCCAATGGAATTGGATTTAATTATTTCTGGCTTTTGAAACTCAACAATATATGCTGCTATCGAACTACTGCTTCTCCACAAAACAAATATCACAATACCTGCTGCTTTCCACTGTCAGTGCAGCTTCAACCAAGGACATCTTATGTATGAGTCAGGAGAGACAAGGGTGATAAACATCTGTCAACATCTGCCATACAGTCTCACTTGTGTTTCAAGCATTCACGTGAAGCATGTACCCAAGCCTCCCAAGCAAAACATCAACCAGTACAAGGCTGTCACAGCACTACAACTGCTTCTTTATGTCACCTATCACATCCAAAGTAAAATTTCCTCCTAACCACCCCACTGCAAGTCAAACACACGGTGGGAGACCTGATTTGCTCTGATGTGTTGCCTTACTTAGTAGTGGAACACAAAGGTTTCCGTGAGCTATGTTTGTCCTCACTACAGGGTACCTCCTCATTTACATAATTCCTGCAGAAATGTGCCACAGCTTTAAAAAAGGTGACAACAAAGGTCAGAGAAAGAAACGGAAAAGCCCTGTGGTGCAGCACACATCACACATTTGGACACGAAGGTTTTATTTTTCAGATACATGTCTGTCTCACTAGCCGCCGGATTAAACCTGGCAACAGTGTGGACGAGACACAGTGTATCACAGGGGTTTAGCAATCTTTCTTTGCATGGGCGCGATTAATGTTGATCACCCGACAGCCTGTCTGCCAGATATGACCCCAGCCACATCATATCCAGACATATATGCTGTAGTAAATCAATTATTCAAACTGTGATCTTGTCAACAAAGCAGTGCAACAACAAAAAAAAAAACGTTACAGTGGATCTAAAGAATTAACATTGACTAGCTTGAAGGACAACTTAAATAAGTTGAAAATCAGTATTTACTTTATAGGAATTGTGCTTTTTGGCATGGTAATTTATATGATGAATTATTTTCAGATGAACGTTAACATCCTCTGTTGCGCCCAGCAGTGTAAAACTGGATTGTGTTCTGTCACATTCCCTTGACCGCCACTTGTCTAAGTCATGAACCTCTTTGTTTTAACAGGTCACGTCTTGGCATCTTAGTTCATTTCAAGACATTCCTTCTTTATTTCTGTCACAGTACATCTCTGTAATGACTCAGCTTTGACAGCTGTAGTTGTATATTCTCATCTTTGTGGTCCCCTAATACCACTACTGACACTGCTACATTTGCAATTTTGTCATCTGCTGATTCAAAACACCAGGACTTTAAACTCTGACTGTGTTAAAATAACCGTAAGTTGATATTTTGGTAAATAAAATTGCCCTACAAATGGAAAAGGCCTTATATGGCAATTTAGAGGTATCTATTAAAATGATGGTCATATCTCAAAAACATGTGTCTACTCATGCACAGTATGGGTGGCATACATCAGGCTGAAATAAACGATGGCTGACAAATCTGCACAGTGAAAAGAGTCTACAGAGTCTGACTCTCATATAGTGTAAGAGGTTAAGACTAAGAATATGAAAATGTACTCGCATAATGTTTTGAGCATCACAATGGAAATTCCGGTCACCTACATTGTATTTTACTGGAGGCGGAAATCTCAGTAACAAATCTCTCTATGGGCAAAAACACTAGAACTGAAGCTAGTCCTATGGCCAGGTACCTCTTAAAGGAAGTGGAAAATGTGCGTTTTTCTGCTTGAGGTGTAGTAACCCTGTAAGAGCCAGGGAAGTGACAGATGTGATAGAAACATCAATGGCTCTGTACAGTTATCTAATACAGCTACGTCTAACTTCACAGGACCTGGGAGGACTCTGTCCAGAGGCCGGCGCCAAGCGGACGTCAACATTCCTCATGTGTCAGAGCAGAAACGATCACTGACTGGTCTGGGCACGTAGACAGATCCGGGGGGCTCAGTCGCTCTCTCGGCTGCATACGTTGAAGGCCTCTTAAAGATATTGCAAGTGCGTGGGGAGAGGAAATGAACTGTGTGTGAGGATTTAGCTTCCCTATACCCTTTGATTCCTCATGCAAGTCTCTTGGGGATGCACTGAATGGGCTCAACCTGTTGGAGGAAGCGGCAGCAAGAGCTCCAGTGGAGGCACTGAAACATGTAACATCATTGGAGCTGATGTTTAATGAAGCTTCCAGACGGCTTTTACTGATCCCTTTGGACATTGCTGCCTAGCAGCACCAGGAGCTTGACTCTTATAATATGATGGGCTTAAGGCAGATTTGATGTCAGAGTTTAATCATGTCATGTTGCATCGACGTCTTCAGGTGATTAAAAAGCCTCCTGCAAATGAAGTGGTCAGTTTTCATTTTAGTTCATTAAAACATGCAGCAGTGTATAATCGGTTTTCAAGGTATTCAAACGCGTTTCATTTCATCAGCATCCGCTGACTAAAATGCACAGAGACAAGCTCTGAAATGCGCTGATTCACCCAAGGGGGCCGCAACATCGGTACGCGCACGACATGTTTACTGCTGCTGTGTTTGAAGACAGGCTGCAGGCATTTATTGGTTTTCTGGAGGGGCATCATGTGGAGAAAAATTAAGGCCAGACACAATCAGATCAGAGACATTCATTTTGTTGTGAAGCAGCAAAAGGTGAAGCAGAAAGAGAGGAATTGAGTGGATCATATACTCTGTGTAATCTCATTTTTTATGACAGTTGGTGACGCCATCATAAACACTTGTGTGAGCTGTGTGACCCAACACAGGGATGAGTGGGTTTTCATTAAAGGCAAGAAAACCTCGGAGTGTTCGACATTTTACAGCACCTTAACGTTGAGCTAAATCTTGTTTTTCTAGACATTCTTTCCTGATTTTTATCCGCATGAAAGACTGTTTGAATGACTTGCTATAAACATCCTTGGAGCGAGAAAGTGAAAGCGAACAGACAGCAGAATGTAGAAATGTTCCTTTGTGCTTTTGTGTTTGTTTGCACTGAGTATGAGGCTGTACATATGCAAGATACCAGAGTGCTGCGGCCCCTCCACAGCAGGCGGCATGTTTCTGGATGTGGTCAGCCCTGTTGTTGGATAACATGTGTGCCCCTTGGGCTGGGCTGGTTTTGAGGAAATGCTGTAAAGGCTTGGACCATCCACCTCAGTGGCCAACATCCATCTTTTGATTCTAGCTAATGGAAAAAGGTCTGTAACATTTGCAGCTTTTCATGCCTGATTTGGAATGATGACACATTTGCAAAAGCTGCTATGAAAACCTTCGATTTATTTCAGTTTGGTTGGAGAAATATCCTTGACGCCCAAGTAATATATTTCAATAATGTATTCATGTAATGCAGGTGAATTACATCAAGAATACACAGTATATACATATCGGTATCTGAAATTATTGGAGTTATACTATCACATCTGCACGATTGTCATGCATTGATGTAACACTCACTGTCTGACATTTGCAAATTAATGCTTCTTAATCAAGCAAGTTATAAAATCAATAGGGGATGGCACGAGGCCTAACACAGAATTCCATTTTGATCCAATACCAAGTAACACCAGGGGCAGAATCACCAATAATCATAGTGATGCATTCATTATTAAAACCAGCTAATGCACAGCCATATAGGTCAGAGTAATGTGTCGTGATTTGAGGGCATTTCCTTTTAATATTCTATGTGAATGAATAAATCACATATATGATAGATAAGAAAAATGGCAGCAGAGTGCCAGCAGTGTTAATGTGTCCAGAACATGACCTGATGTGAAAAGGTTTGTAAATGTACATGAACCCATGTAGTGCACTTAAGCAATTTTCTTTTTTCTTTTATATTTTCTTTTCTTTTTTCTTTTTTTTTTTTTGAACATGAAAACAATGTGTATGATTCATTTATGAAATACACATACATGTTAAAGAACAGGTTCTCAACCATTTTTCTCATTCCATGTTACATGTCTGATGCTTTTAAGCTATCAACAGCTCTACCAAAGAGGGACCTCCCCTCTACATTTCTCACATAGTTTCATCAAAACATATTGTATCTC
The DNA here is from genome assembly GCA_038406115.1 of Haemulon aurolineatum. Lineage (NCBI taxonomy): Eukaryota > Metazoa > Chordata > Actinopteri > Lutjaniformes > Haemulidae > Haemulon > Haemulon aurolineatum. The sequence continues at coordinate 20,090,693 of JBCAUF010000072.1, read as the reverse complement.
CTTAATCATGTCTTGACCCCTCAGATTTATCTTGTATGAGGGGTCTGACCCCTTGATTGGAGACCGCTGGGCTGTACCAGATAAGTGTACAACAGGCAGCTACAATAGTTCAATCAAGGAGGGGTGTAGGAGGAATATCCCTGTGATGCAGTCTAGACCTGCCAGTGGTGACGGGGTGAAGAGCAACACGGAAGATCTGTATGGATGTGATGCGGAGCGAGACGTCTGAAGAGCTCGGCCCAGGGACCCACGGGTGCTGGAGGTGGAGGAGGGTCGCATCGATCCAAATGAAACAGTTCCTCTCCATGCTGTTGTCAGCTGTCATTTGGCAAAGTTTAACAGCTACTATGTGATTGGTTCTCAGGGGTCCTGGTAATGCATAATTGGGAGTCTTCCTCTAGCCCTTGTGTCCTGTTAGGAAAAAGTTACGTTCTTACCACTAGGGACCAAAAATGTCCTCTTAAAAAATGCCGTAAAATCATCATACGTTAATATTTTTTTTCCATTTTTTTTTCATAAATCTTTTGATCAACTTCAGCACTGATCATACATACCAAATATTCAACTATTTTTCAAAATTTTAACCCTTTAAATGCCAGTGGTAGGGATGGCGTCACAGATCTTCTAAAAAAAACACACAAAAGTTGAGATATTTTCAATATATCTGATGCAAAGTGGATTTTTCTGAGTGGGATTATTACAG
>JBCAUF010000072.1:19956589-19971715 GCA_038406115.1 Haemulon aurolineatum | reverse complement strand
GGAGAATTTATTCATATTTCTTACTGCACTGTACTGTAGGCGCACTGTCACATTTACTCGATTTGCCTCACAGAGGCCGGAAGCTATAAGGTGACAACAACTGCAAAACACTGAGAAGACTTCTGATGGAGAGTGACCCTGTTCTCCACACCAATGACAGCAAACCTCCTCTGAACAAATGCGACCTTCTGCACTTTGCTGAAGGATGGATTAAAGGAAGCCATTGTTCAATCTCATCCTGGGTACCAAGCATTCTCAGACACCTGTAAACAGACCACTGTGGTCTCTTCTCTCTCGTGCTTTTGGTGTCATATTAGATGGACTGTGATGTTGGATGGATTGTGATGTATCAGCTGGATCCTGTGTGAATGGGCCACAACAGCTGTTGATAATCAGAACAAGAGTGTGCACATGACAATGTGTATTAGCAACAGTGACTGCAGTGTACATGTATGTTTATAATAAGTTCATATAAGGCAGTGTGTTCCATATGTTTTATTTCCATATATCATGTGTGTATGCTTCATTGAGTATCCAGTCCAATAGCCTGCAAACCCTCCTCAGTCCTCAGGCTGTTCCCACTCTGTGTCTGTGTGTGTGATTTCATTCTGATGACTATACGACAGAGCCCATCCAATTTGCAAATGAAATGTGAGGCTTTACAAAGTCTAAAATGGAGAAAAGAAAATAATGGGATGGTTTCTTTAACCTTTTGTCACAGAGTAAAAGCAAACTGATAACAGCTTCCATTTACATTGGGCCCACACGCTGCTCAGACTCCCTTTGAAGGAAAGCTTAGGATAGTCATTCATGCTTTTTGTTAGGTCTCTCACTTCCTGCATGTATTATAACTGTGAGTAAATCTTACATCAGTTGTCAATTATTTTGATTCAATTTGTAATTATCCCAGTTTCATTGTGCTAAATGCATCCAGAGACTTTTAAAGTTGCTTATCTGTACCACTGTTCATGAGTTAATGTCTTCTACTTTTCAGTGGTAGCTCATCACTGATTTAATCTTTTATTAAGATTGCAATAACCTGTATGTGTAGCCATGCTGAGTTTATTTTTCCTTATTTGAGTCAACAGTCATAGTAACACAATAATCAGGTTACCAGGCCATTCACTGAGTGACCAGGACACTTAAGCAGATGCACTTACATTTAAATAAAAGCTGCAGCGCTTTAAGTCCATCCACTATGTTGGCCACTTGTCTGCGATCAGGTCGCAGTGGATGCAGGCTAAGCAAGCCACTTCACATATTCTTCTCAGCAGCAATGCTTTCCAGTTCTTCCGGCGGGATCCCAAAGCTTTCCCAGGCCAGATGAGACATACAGTACTGTACAACCTCTCGAGCAGGTTCTGGGTCCACTGAGGTCTCCTCCCAGTTGGTTGCATGAAGCAACTCAGTTGACTCCCCTCAATGGGAAAGAGGAGTGGCTCTATTTCAAGCTTCCTCCCAAGGCCTGAGCTCCTCATCGTGTCTCTAGCCACACCTCATTCTTTTAGCCACCAAAGCTCATAACCATAGGTGAGGGTGGAAGTGTAGATGGAGAGGTAAATTGAGAGTGTTTCCTTCCAGTTCAGCTCCCCCTTTACCACCAGTTCAGTTTGCTACCAGTTTGGTAAAATGTCAGTATTCCTGCTGAGGCTGCATCAGTCCATCTGTCCATTTCATTCTACCCTCACTCGTCAACTAAGTAGAGAGACTTCCTCACTTGGGACAGCAACTCATGCCCAACCACTGGAGAGCAATCTACCATTTTCCAGCAGGGAACCACAGCCGTAGACCTGGTGGTGCTGACTCCTATCTAGGGCATTTCACTCTTGGCTGCTAACCACCCCAATGTCCAAAGACTTTAGCACCACAGGTTGAATCTCATCCACTCCTAGTGCCTTGTCACCAAGAAGCTTCCTCACTGCTTTGGAGACCTCTGCCAGGGATATGGGTAAGGCTGCCCCTGACTCCTCAGTCTGCTTTCCACTACTCAACGATATCCCAATTCTGGATAAGTAGTTCTCCCCGGGCTATAGCCTGACCCAAGCCCTGTTTTCCTGCCCTGGGTCGTAAAACGTTTGCCAGAACTTCCTTCCATCCTCCTGCACAGACTCCCCAAACTTCTCCCACACTCTGTTTTGTCCTTCAATGACTTCCAGTGCTGCAGCCACTATGTTCTTTGATACCTGTTTTCTGCTTCAGCAGATCCCTGTCAGCTTGATTGCTTCTGACCCAGGAACATAGCTCTTAGGCTGCTACCATGACAGGCGCTAATGACCTTCTGACCACAAATCCTAGCAGCACTCCTAGACTTTGAACATGGCCCACTTGGACTTGATGTTCCTCCCCTGGGATGCACAAGAAGCTGTTCCAGAGGTGGGAGTTGAAGACCTCATGGACGGGGCCTCTGCTACTCATACCTAGCTCACCCTCAATGCACATTTGGATTTACCAGGCCTGTCCGGCAGCCTCCTCCACCACCTGGTCCAACTCACCACCAGGTGGTGATCAACTGACAGCTCTGCTGCTCTTTTCACATGAGTGTCCACAACATACGACACAGTTGATCACAGAAGTCCAACAACAAAGCAGTGCTCAGATTCAAGTTCGGATCAGTTAGGCCATTCGTCCCAATCACTCCCTTCCAGGCTTCTCCATCTTTGCCAAGGTGAGCGTTGGACCCCTTCTGTGCCATCCAGTGGCTAAAGAGTCAATTCAGTTTGGTAAAATATTCTGAAACAATTGCTTTCTTGGGTTGAGCAAAACAGCAAATTCTACAACTGAAGGTTGATTAGGTGGCTGTGGAGGTCTCCCAGGTGTCAAAGCAAGCTGCAGATTATTACAGAATTGGCAGGAGAAAATCAGCAGCACACTGGCAGTACATTGAAAAGTGTGTGTGTTTAGGTGTGTGTGTGTGTGTGCATCTGTGTGTGAGTGTGTGTATTTGTGCTCAAGTGCAGCACAACTTATTTAGAACTTGAGCAAAATGTGATAACAACCCTAAGGTATTTGGTACGGTGAGTAGAAGTACACCAATGCCGAGTTCCCGTATTTGCAGTTATCAGCTCCCAGCAAATGCCTGTTGGGTATCAGCATACACCCTGAGAATACTTAAAAAAAAATAATAATCACAACTAAATCCATGCATTGATTGTTTAGAAACACACTCATTGTGTTATTTAATACCCGAATGCTATTTCCAAGAGCTTTGAAATCCAGTTTGCCTGTGTTTGTTTATGTGTCTGTGTGTGTGAGGGTATGTCATAACACATAAACCATGCGTGTGTGTGTGTGTATTCTCAATCCTGTGGTTAACAACACATTAAATCTTTTTAAGTGCCCTAGGTATGATAGAGTACTTAAAGTAATTTACGTTACACCGAGAGGCCTGAATATTGCAGCAGATGGTAAAAGCAGAGAAGAGATTATGAGAAATGGACACTATTCTCTAAAATCAGTCTGATAAGAGTCTGCTCAAAGTGAGCAGAGAGATGAGTATGCTTCAACTCCTTTTAGTTTGACTGCAATTAGCATCATACAAGCGACATGAGATTGTTCAACCGACAGATTACTTGACCATGAGTCTATAACATAGTTCATTAAACTCTTAAGAACAATGTGTGAAAGCGCACCTTCTGGTACGGTCTGAAATAAGACTTTCAACGTCTCCAAATAATGATTATATCCTCTTACTCTCTCCTGAGATAAGATCTGTGAGATAAGTTGACCTTGGTAAACAATAGGCCCATCTTCACTCGCTGCTCTGGGCTCATCTTCTCTTCAAAGAGCTCCTTCTCCTCCTCTTGAAAACAGCTGGCTAAAATCCCTTCAGAGCAACACCACTGGAACCGGATTGTGGTCGCTGAGTTGCTAACAAATGGCCCTTTCGTGTGCAATCAGAGACACAGCTGTTCATTTTTTGTGTGTATTTAAGACTGCTCTGTAGTGAAGATTCAAGCACTGTGTGGATGCATTCTCACAATGAGTCCTGGGACTTGCTCAGTGGTAGAATTATTCAGATCCTAAAAAGACAGTTCTGTTCATGATTAGGATTATTATTATTACTAAAAGATTGTTGACACTTAGAGGCTAGATGTGTATTTGTTGGGACTGCTAACTCCTGAGAAACTTTCAAAACATAATAACAAGACTTCTTTTATAAACATCACAGTGCAGAAATAAACCAGAACATACATGGGACACCAACTGGGGTTATAATTATGCATAAAATAAGTTCATATAAGCACATGCAATATATCCTGTAGATGTAAAATATGTACAGCTTTATCAAGGCTCTGACCTTGTTGCTCCATACAATAAAACATCAAGCTCAGTTCAGTAGGGGGCAATGATAAAAAAGACTTAAAGGTGGATGCTGGGGTATAGGTGAAGCTTTTGAAATGCTGACTGCACTACTGATTGACTGAACTGACCTTGCTTCATTTCTAGTCAGTGAAGCTGACTTGAGCCTTGCGGATCAATGAGCACAAGTTAAAAAGATTAATAAAAGAGTTCAATGTTGAGCACGCAAGTGAAATTTGTTATACAATTTAATTGAGTGAGGTAGTAAAAGACACGAATTCAACCTTGTTTCCTACAAAGAACGTTTACATATTACTGACTTGCTTTGCCTGAAGGCTTGTTCAATATAAACATGTTCAATGAAAGCAATCCAATCTGCTGCAGTTTTCAAAAATGTATTAGCTAATGCCAGTTAGTGATGCAATATAGGAGATACAGAGGTGCAATTATAGGGCAAAGGGTTGCAATAATTATAGCAACAATATCACGATAATAACAATCACAGTAATCATAAGAACTATACTTTGGCTCAGTCCTGGCCCTACTCTTTTTTTCTCCTTTCACAAGAAGCCTTAGTGACATCGCACACTTGCATGACTTCTCCAACCACTGCTCTGCTTGTGACACCCCGCTATTACTCTCTTTCCCCCTTTCTGACACAGAAGAGGAGACGATCATCACTCTTTGCCTGCCAGATATCTTGGAATGGATGGCAAGGCACCACCCAGAGCGCAAGCCAGACAAGACTGAGTTTGTAATCCTTTGGGGGAAAAGCATGCCCACTCCAAGACCTGGCCAACACAACTGACAATACTGTGGTGATGCCAGTACTGACAGCGAGGTTCCTGGGTGTTACCTTGGATGATGAACTCTTGGTCTCACCAAACGCCACGGCAGTAGTTTGCCCCTGTAGTTTCAGGAGGATTCTCCCTTTCATTGTATGTATCAATCCAACAGCTGGGATATTTCACTAAGAAACAAAAAAGTCAATCCCATGGTGATGGAAAACTTAGAGGATCACCGTCCATTTACTCCAGTCCCGGCCAAAGTGGTTGACTGACCGACACAGCCACCTCTGGAGCCACACTGCCAGCAAAAAAACCCTTTAACCATTTTGAGCTTCAATTTCTGAGCTTTGGTTGGTGTGCCTCAATATCAAGGTGTCTTGAAAATCCATAGCTTTCTTATTATGGACCCCGAAGCCTCTTTGATATGGGGCTTGTCCTCCTTTGAATTTAAAAGGTTTTGCATTCTGGCTCCCGCCCAGCCTTTTACTTTATTTAACTGCCAAACAAAACAAGTGCCACAAGACATTTCAAAGACGGACATGAATTATGTTTCCAGTGAATGTCACATTCTCTCAGGTAATATGAACATTTAGAATATAATTCAGTTTGAAACATGTGTGTTCTGACGGTAACATAAAATGATGCCACACAGGGGAAACAGGTTAAACAATAAAGCGGATGAACCCAAATATGACAGAGCTTTTAGTTTTGAAACAACGATGAAAAAAGAAAAGAAAAAAGAAAAAAAACGAATGAATGAAAAAACATCACAAAACACCATCTCTGACAGTCTGGTCGGAAAATGATACTTTTTATGGCAAGTGAATTATTATCTAGCTGAGATATGATTATGTTGCCTCAGTTTCATTGTTTTATTCTTTGTGGAGAGCTCTGTAATGAGAAAAAATGCAATAGAGGGAGTAGGGTGGGTGTGTTTGCAAATATACTATGCAGTACAGTCCTATTAATCACTGTGGATTATGTGAAAATGAATTATACTGTGTTGTCTCCCTGCTTGGCAGCAATCAAACCCCGGGAGTTTCCTTGCCACCTGCATTACTACAGTTGAATGGCAAGCTCACTGCCACCATCAATAACACAATAGTTTAGCCTCAGATAAAAATGATAAATGCACTGGCATTCCTTTAGACCCTGATTCAGTCGACCATTTATTTTAATATTTCAGCAACTACCGGGCTCTATCGTTAATCACTGTTAGACTGCAGATAGGCAGGGAGGAATCACAGAGAGCGGGAGAGCGGAGGAGCCGGGGGGGTGGGGGTGACGGACGAGGGGGGGTGGGGGGAGGACGGAGAAGGAGGAATGGGTTTGGGGAATGCCACTTCTCATTGGGGAAGCTGTTGCTCATCTGTCGCGGGCTCGTTGGGGCATGGCTAAAGGCTCCCGTTCAGTCAAACTCCTCTCCTGTACGCATGACATTTCAATTACACAGCGAGCTCTCATAGCTCTCTCCACAGCCAGATAAGCCGAGACACCAAATGCCACACACAGCGTGGACGGACACACACACACGCACACATGCACACACACAGAAGCACATGCCCTGCAGGGTTTGTTTGAATGGATGTCATTCCGGCTTGTGACAGGTGAGTACGAAAACATTACTGGAAACCTGACTAAAATAGATATATGAATAATGATTCCATTTATTTGCATCACTTTTTATGCCCAATATATAATGTAACATGATAGCCTAAGACAGTCAAACTAATAATAGGTGTGAAAAATGAGGGGTCTGTAGCAAAAAGGATGGATTCCAACATAATGAGGCTGTGGAAACGACAGCAGAGGACAGATAATATTAGTGGGCTGGAGTTCAGAAACTATAGGAGGGGAGAAGTGTATGACTGGAGGAGGTCCAATTTTAGCAGTTTCATAATGAATTTATAAACTGGTGTTATGTAAGTCATAATGTACGATGAGATGTATGGATATAGGGGAATAGTGGACATGGAGAGGAGGAGGGGGGAAAAACCGTAATATAAAGCCAAGCAGCTCTGTGAGAACATCCAGGATGGCCAGTGGTAGGCGCAGTGAAGCCAGACGACTGAGGTACAGTAAGGGCACTGGCTTTATTAAGGTTTTTTTCATGGCTTGAATTTTTTTTGCATATTTTCACAGTGCATATCTGGGCCGGCAGCTGTTAATGATAACCTTGTGTAACAAACAGTGTAGGACAGTGTCAAGGGTCTGCATGGAGTCAGTCTAGTGCAGCGGGGTGGCATTTAAACCCATGGGAAAAACACAGATCAGGTCACCAATGTCAGGGTGTTTTAAACCCAGGACAGCAAGAAAATGTTTTATTTACGATCGTACGATCATTAATAATTTAAAGCAAAAGTATTTTATTTGGATATCTATTGTTACATTTTTGACATCAATGACTAATAACTGCCAAGGTTCACTGCAGACAATGTGATAGGTTGTGCTTACAGTGCGTGAGCAAAATAATCATTCTTATGGTTATAGATGATATACATGTTGGTAGGTGTGTTGTTATCCGCAAATCATGTTACAATATTATGTAAAATTCTAAAATGCATCATAGGGAGAATAAGGCAAAGCAAAAGCAACCAGAAAGGAATAGCGATCAGCCTAGTTTGTTCATGGATATTAAGGCTGACATTATAATCACATGGTAAGACTCACACTGTCAATCACATTATTACTTTGTACTTGCCTTTGACAGTCTCCTTTAAACATTATACTCGTCAAATAAATATTTGATTACAATCATAACTGACAGTTGATTTTGCATCTTAAATAGCATCAACAGGATTATTGGTTTAAAAATCTTATTTAACTTAGACTTTCATAAATATGAATTTAGTGTTAAAATTTGTCCTCTACAGTTTAAGTGTTTGTAGTTTTTTGGGTTTTTTTTTTACTTTACTAATCATAAAAATGATTTAATTAATCACACATTGCAAGATTTAATTGATTAAAATCTCTCTGACAGCGTATGTGCTATAGGCCATAGTTACTAAATGCACTTGCACAAGCTGTATCTGGAAAAGCTTCACAGCTCCCGTGAAGTTTTGTCCCGTTCCATCCTGTCCGTCACAGTCCTGATCATGTCGGCCTTATATACATTTTCATTTTTTTGGGAAGCAAAACACGACAGTGGTGGTGTCAGCGAAGTGAACCACGAATGCCTCTCTTCAAAGTAATGGAGTGGGATGTACAGACTTGTTTTTTTCCCTCCCTGCGCCCTCTGCGGTTATTTTCACTTTAGCAGCTTTTAGGCCAATTGGTACCAACTGAAGAAATGATCCCATTTTCAGGGCCTCCACCTGAAAAACAAGCTGAGCTGCCTGCATAGACTTGAATGTCTCAGGCATCACTGGATGTTGCATCACACCGCCTTCCGTGTTTCGTATTCTTGGCTCGCCAGGCACATGCAGCACTGTGTGAGGAACCAGACATTCATCCACAGTCTGGTCTAGTGTTGTACTGTACAGTCATGGCAAGTGCTCCACCTACTTATCCCATACATTCATAACATCAGCCGGTTTGTCTTTCTTGTGTCTTGTTTATCTCATATCGTGGTTGTCAAGACAATTTGCCCTGGAGAAAATATCTCTGATGCTGTTTGCGTCCGTGTAGCTAACAGTGGGTTTGTCTCGAGATCTGCAGACTCCCTCTGCATTCATCAGCTGCATTCATCTCATCACTTCTGGAGACCAGTTCCTCCTTTGAGTTACTCGTAGTATTGTTTCTTGAAGTTGTGACATATTTGAGTATTTCGTCAAACAGATTAGATTAACATATTGGCCTCCAGTTTGATGGCAGTGGTGTGAAGTTAATCTCTGAATCCTCCATGATGAGCTGTCGCATCAGACAATCAGGTCTGAGGACAGTAGGTGTCACACGCTGTATAAATTGTAAAGCCCCTTCCGGCAAACTGTGCTCTGTGCTGTTGGAATATATGAATAAAATCAGAGCAAAAGTCATCAGCCCATCTCTGAGAAGCGTAGTGACGTTCTGACTATTGGCAGAGTTAGTCGTAGACATATGCAGTACATGTCGACACCACATTGACTGTGGCAGTTCATTGGAGGGATGTGTCAACACAGCCACCACTTTTGGTTAGAGAGTGGTCAGTTTCTATCTGCTCCTTTAGCTCATATGCTAATGGTACAATAAATTCACTCAGTTTATTCAAAATCATTTAGAGGGAGTCTTCTGTTCTGGGTCTACCAGCAGAAATCACATGGTCCTGTGTGGTTTGCTGTAAGTGTTGTCTCCTTGTTACTTGAGAACTCTGACTAGATGTAGTGAAGTACAAATACTTTGTGACTGTACTTTAATAGAGTTTTCATGTATCAGTACTTGATTTGTCAGTGGTGTCTAAACAGTGAGTCCCTACATGCAGATCGTCATTTTGACTTCATTGCCGCAGAAGAGGCAATGTCACCTTCATCCAGGAACACATGAAAAGCCTAGCATCGTAAATTCACAAGGCCTTAACGAAGATAAGCCCTGCGTGATATTAAGGGCGGAGGAGCAAAATCACTTGTTGACTGGTGCTGAGAAATGCCTTGGGGCCCCACCTTGGTACAGCAATATGTACAGTCATGGTATTCACTCCATTAAGGTTTAAGTGCAGAAGGCGTTTTGGGCCGCACCACCTAAACTGAATAAATGTGAAATCAAAATGAACTGGATGACTTTCCCAGATGTAATGCTTGTAGTTGGTCCCCAACGGACCTTTTCATCAAGTTTTGTCTTTAAACTTTTTGTAGCACATTTTAGATGTTGTCCTTTTTTACTTTTATTTGAGTAAACAGTTTTAATCAATACTCATACTTTTACTAGAGTATTATACCTCTGGATGTGTTATGCAGCTGTCAGGAGTTGTGTTCTATTATACAACAGGGCCGCATTTGAAATGTAATGGTTTGCTCGCCATTAGTAAGCGGCAGTCTTAATAGTCTCCTGTCCATCATTTGGATAGCATTCAACCAGGATGGAAAGTGAAGATGCTTTATACAAACAAATACAAAGGCAGCACTTGATGAATACATTTATTAGTCTGCTGGTTCCGTCCGCAGCTGTGCTGATGCTTTTAAAAAGTACGGCAACAATTTCAGGAAACATGTTGTCCCAGAACTCTAAGGGTCACTTAGTTTATCATATCCACCTATGTGTTTATTCCTGTAATATTAATTAAAGACCGAGTCGATGATGACCGAATTTCATTTTTGGGTGAACTATTCCTTTAAGCTATTGCTCTCTTCCTCAGTTTTGTATCAATAACTTGACATAATTCAATTTTCTCTCACTTTTTTAAATGTAATGTTCATAAATTGCAACACACTGAGTGTCAGTTTGCTTCTCAAAAGACAGCGGTAAGGAATGCTATGCCTGCACCACATAGCATAACAGTTTCTTAGGTCTCCTGCAAGCCTCGGCTCCACCTGCTTCACCTTGATTACCCTGATCACCTGCAGCTGCTTTATATTTGTCACAGTGTGTATTTATGGCTCTCTCTGATTTCTTTCATTTTCCTTTCTGGAGTCTCTTGGTTCATCTCTCTCCCTGTGTGCATGCTTGTCTCTGGTGTGTATGTGTGGTCTGTGTGCTAGAGAGGAGCTTGTGTGGCTCAGGTCTTACCCACTGTTTCTTGGTGGCTACTGAAAGTTGCTCAAAATCCCCGCTGGATCCACAGTTTTTATTTACGTTCAGATCTACCTAATATTGTCATTTTATATTATCAGCTGGACGTGCGTGAGACTTGAAGGCAAAGAGCTGCTGAAATTTGACTTGGTGACCCATGAATATAAAAAAAAAATGCAATATTGTGAGCAGTTTTGCCTCTTGGGGCTCTGCCACACTGTCATGAATAAATAATAACGTAACCAGGATGCGCACAATGTCTCAATAACCTGATGCACGCTTTCAGTAGCAGCTGCTGGCACCAGAGTGGAGAAAACTCTAATTTTAGATGAGAGAAATTAGCCATTCTTTATAAAATTAATTATACTATACAGAAGTAGCTCAATAGTTTCCCCTCTTTACATCCAGCATATTGCCCATTTTCTTCCCTGCAGCAGAGATGTGATTCTGATGCACAAATCACTTATTCATGTGCTATTTCCTGTTTTTTAGTTATTTAAAGAGCTCCTTTCTGCCTATTATTAAATATTTAAGGTTATTGTTAATATGTATCCATTTGTCAATTGTGTGAATTATTTAAAGCAACTTTTTGTAATGCTGACACGCTGCTTTTAACGAGATGTTGGACTGTGTGAGGAATTTGTGGCAAAGCTGTCTAAAAAAATTATGCTGTTGACATGATAACTACGTCATGATAAGTGATCTTCACTGCTGAAAAGACTAAATTACTGAAACCTATCTGTCGCCCATGTGTAACAGTTCATGTAAACCTGTTAGCTGTCCTCCTGCAGCTCCCTCATTGTCATTGGAGTTGCAGCCATCCCCATAGTGCTATTCAGTGTTTGAGCACTGACAGACCAGCTTTTTGCCTGGCTTGCCTGCTAACCATGTAAGAAATGACCTGGACTTCCAATCAGCTCTGCTACAGTACACACATCTCTTGCATGTTTTGTCTGTCCTGGAAGAGAAGTCCCTGAGGAAGAGGAATCTCAGTTGCTCCTCTTGAGGTTTTTTGTCCATTGGATGACAAGATTTTTCGTCCACAACTTTGGTCCAGACTGAAATAACTCAAAAAATGTATTATTGAACGGATGGCTATGAAATTCAAAGCAGGCATTCATGTTTCCAGAGGATGACTCCTACTGAATGTGGTGTTCTCCTAACTTTTCCTTTTGCAGCACCAGCTAGTCATTTTTTTCATTCATTGTGTGAAATATCTCAATGTCTGTTTGATGGTCTGGCACTGGTGGTTGCTTTTCTTTGACTGAAACATCCTGACAACTGTTCAATGTATTGGCGTGTTGTGAAATGTCATCCAGCACCATAGTATGGTCAAAGCTTGAATTTGTTTTTAGGCTGTATTCAAAACCCTCAAAATAAATAAAATGCCATCAGCCTCATCTGTGTTTGTATTGGGTGCTAATCGGCAAATGCTAGCATGCTAACACATGCCAACAGCACATGCAGCACAGCTTGTAAAGCCATTGTAATACATTTGTGAATTGTAATTTTGCCCCTTATGAATAAAACTGCCTCAACTTGATGTGATAATTAACCTACCACTAGCTTATTGCTCACTCTTGTCTTCAGATTCTTGCTTCACCTTGGCCCTCACCTTCACTTTCTTCAGCCCTCACAGTAGTCCGCCATTAGCCAGCCTTTTTCCATCTCCCATCACCTTCTCCCTCTGCCCTTTCCTGCAGTCACCCATCTCACTTCAGTGCACCCATCCTGGTCACCTGCTTCCACCTGCATTAAAGGCCACCTTAAACAATTACTCTGCCTGTGTAGGCACTTCACTTTACTTCTAAAATTCCTCCCTATTTTGCATTGCAGCATCATTAAGCCCTTGATGCAGTTCATCTTGCCAACTCAATCTGTGTGCACGTGTTCTCCAATATGCAGAGGGGGAGATGTGTTTGCCCCCGGCTGTCGTGGTTTCGTAATGACTTAGGTGGCTAAAACTTTTGAAGAACAATATTATTTAATATGACTTGACATAAGGAATACCACCTCCAACCATCCACTAGCAAACATATGGCAGGAGCAGGAGACTGTGTTACCACCTGGTGTGATTGGCAGAATGTGCCCGACCACAGTCATCAAACAAAAAGCCTCTGCGACACTGGTCACTGCCAGTCTAATGGACTCCACCGCTATTCTGATCATCATCATATTGTCACCCTGGATTTCATGGGGAGATGAGGACCATGTGTTGCGGCAATATGTTCCCCTCCCAGCATTCATCTGTGTATCACGAGGGATTCTCCTGTCATCATGATAAGTATTGTATTCAGCGTTGTCCTCTGTTTCTGAAATGTCCTCTTTCATGACATTGATGTTTTCACAGATCTGGTCAAGAGCCTCAAAGGCTCGGAAGCTTTTTGTCAACACACTGAAATGCGAACTGAGAATAGCGGGTACTGCTGTGTGTGCTGTAGAGACGCTCTGGGGACAGATTGGCTTTCAGGGTCACGTGATTGATGAAACTAGACAAAGGCAGCTGAATCCCGTGGGATTTTTAACGTGACAAGCAAGCTGTTAAAACAAAAGCGAAGCAGTTAGATTAGAATGGAACGAATAGTGGAGTAGATAACCTTTCTCCTTGATGTTGAGCTGTTGCCTCGTCACAGAAAAACGTGTATCAATAACATTAATTAATAATTAACGTGTGTGGTACTATGCATGTGCTTCTGTGTGTGTGTGCAAAGAACTGACTCCTATTTGGCACGCAGCCAAATTTCTACCATTATGACAGTTATTAAAATATGTTTTCCCTTGGTTGTGGGGCGGTGGGAGTTGTGGATTGTGGCCACTTAACTTTACTTACCAGACAGATACCAGACTCTGGAATCCACCATGTTCATGTAAATTTTCAATTTGTGCATGGAGAACGTGAGTGGAAGGGCCAGAAATTAAAAGAAGGTGATACACTGTAAATGTGTTTGGCACGTAGAGAAAGAGAGGATGCGATAAGGCTAAAGGATTTTTTAAAATAGATTTCTCGATACCTTTCTTTGCTCCCTCCAATAATCATTTGTGGCATGCTGCCACTCAGCATTACATGCCCCCAGTCCACCAGAAAGCACAACAAAAACACAGCTAGTTGAATGGGGGCTCTTCTTGCATGACACCACCTGTTTAGTTGTCAGCCCAGCTGTCAATGGTCGGTTTGCATTGAACATCCCCAGAGGAGTTAGCAAAATTGGCAACTATTGACATTCTTTAGTGCTGATGGCATGTAATGGCTGATAAAAGGAACACAGCATGAACACGAAAAATGGTAACAAATACAAAAGCCATCTTCTGTGAAATAAAAACTAAATGTAAAGTAATCTACATCATATGAAAAAACAAAAAAATACTAATAATCCTGATAGAAGAGGTTGGATAGAACTCGAATTAATTCTACACCTGATTGAAGCCTGTAAACTCAATGTATGCCTGTTTCATCTCAGACATTTGAGGAAATTTCAAGTAGCCCCTCAAATACTGTACTGTCGAGTGCGTCCTCATGGGGACCATCAGTGATGGTACAGAAATAGCACTGAACAGCGCCGTATGGTCCTGCAAAGAGTGGTTTGCACGGCGCCTAAAGGATATTAAAACAGGTGCAGCAAGAATGAGGCTAAGAGAATCATTAAGGATCCAAACCACCCAGATAATAACTTTTACTCCCTGTCAGGAAGAAGGCACTGAATACACTAGGCCTGCGCTGGGAGGCTCAGGAAGAATCTAAACCCTCAGGCCACATTGCTATTCCCACTCTATTCCTTGTGAATTCCCTGTGATTATACCTTACAGTACATGGTTACAGGTGACAAATTGTCTGTTGCCAAATCTGTTGGTTTCATTGAAGTCCAAATATGGTATGAAGACCATTCTACATGTCTTCATTTAGTAGTATACCCCAGCTCCAGGGTATTGGTCTACGTGGAGGAGGCAAGACAGTGAAGACTGAATGGATTTTGCGTTTGCTTAACCTAAGACAAATACCCAAACACAGTTAGAATCTCTTCAGAAAGCTGGAGGTAAAGGAAGTTCATTTATGGGGTACCACACCGAGACTTTCCAGTCACCATGGCAGCAAAGACCGTCTGTGAATACAGTCTGTCAATGATCTTTTGACCTTACTATAATCATCAATATTTTTAACTGCATCCAAAGAAGCAAATGCTTAATGGCAAGTGATCCATGTTGGTTTTTTAAAACACATCCCAAAAGCAACTTGTTGCCACTTAAAATTATTCATTTGACAAAATGGAGGACACAAACAGATCAAAAGATAACAAAAACAGCTAGTCACCTGGAATAGGGATAAAGTGGTCAAAATTTACATTGAACCTCAACCTCAACCCGTCCGACACTGTCACACAGCAGCAGCCTTCACCACATGAGG
>JBCAUF010000072.1:19934870-19945644 GCA_038406115.1 Haemulon aurolineatum | reverse complement strand
GTGTGTGTGTGTGTGTGTGAGTGTGTGTGAGTGTGCCTTGAGCCATTTCTGCAATGAGGCAGACTGTCTCTGCACTTCCCCATTTAACATCCCAATGTCTTCCAGCAAACCGGCAAAATGAGTGATTTCCGTGAAGATTTACTTCAACCGTAATTGGTAGGAAACCTTATTAAGATCCAGACGATGCGTCTTTCTCTTCAGTTATTGCCCAAGCACAACCTCTTGCTGAGCTTATAAATATCCACAGAGATCAAAGAAGCCGTTAAAAGAGCTCCGAGAGACACACGGAGCACGCTCGCTTTTCTAAATGCCACCTTTTAAGGCGCGGTGACGGAGAAGCTCTCGACACCCCGTCGCCGAGGGGGATGGAGGCATGAAAAGAGCAGTCCTCTTATTTATTGATTGTCTTAAACTGTTCGAACTGGGAAGAAAATGCAAATGTGCGGCGCAGAGCTTGAACTGCAATGATGTAGTCAATTAGGGGCTGTTATGGTTCTGCTGGGGGGACAGGGCTGCTGGTCCATCATGCACGCAGGGAGGAGGGCTGGAAGGGGGAGGGATGAAAGAGAGGAGAAGAAACAAGGGAGAAGCTGACCCTTCGCCGAGCCCCACTCCCACTGTTGCTGCTGCTATGCCTGTCAAGCTCTCCACGGCAGCATGTGAGGAGTCAGAGGCGCACCAGAGTTATCGGAGATCATCCTCAGGGGAGCTTGAATGTCTGTTGCAGATTTACTGCAATACATCCAATTGCTTTCAATATCTTGCACTGCACCTCATTACTGTAAGTTAGTCAGCCAAACGTTGGAGCAAACAAATGCACTGCTCAGTCCATATCTTATCATTTTTGCTCTTGTGGTTTTGGAAACAATAACTAAATAATGACTCTGGGTATGCCATGTGTTGCCCTTACAACAGCCCCGTGCACGCTGCTCCAGCTTAGCTTGACAGGCCTTGCGGTTCTTGGTAGATTGGACAATGGCTGCTGCAGCGGAGGGCTTCAGCGAACGCTCAACTGGCCGAGCGAGGCAGGGAAAATATTTCCACAATTAGAGCAGGGTGGGTGGGCTGAGCTCCAGCCTTCAGGGCTCCGGCATTCTGATAGTCTTCTCATTATAGCAATGTGAGAGCATCCACTCCTTCATTGGGTCCCCAGCTGGGGTTAGTAATGAAAAATATAATACAGCTCCTTAAAATAAATGGACAGGTCTTTGAACCTGGAAGGAATAACTCCTGCCTCCTGCTAGGATGGCTTGGCGGGGATGTGTGGAGGTGCCGATGATGCGCCGCAATAAACACTTTTCATCAAAAGGGCTTTGTTTGGACGCATGTGTGTGATGATGCCTGTTTCAACATGGCGCAAGGAATGTCTGTTGTCTTTTAGTCAGACCTGCTGATGATATGGATTAGCTGTCTCTCTCTCTCTCTGCGCCCGGCTCGCTCTCTCTTCCCATCTTTCTTGATGGCGCGTGCACACGGTGGAGCGCGCGCACACACACCTCAGCTTTTTACGCCTGCCTCCTTCCCCGAGCACGCGGCCCTCTGGCTCAGCTCGCCAGTGTGGATTATAGCTCTCTCACGGCTATCATGATCTTACACAAACAACATTTGTCAGCTCATTTATCACTGTTCCCCCCCGGTTGTCCACTCTCGTCTATTCATCTGCGCTCTATTTCTGCATCCCTGCCTCCAGGGTGAAAATGCATGTTACCTCCACAACTGAAAATAACCCCCAAAAGTCCCCTCTGATATTTGCGCAAATCTGCCGATGTCGACGGCGATAATTGATGCTCGGCTGACTTGCTAACACCCATTGTGTTGCTCGTAACGAGACGGGACGAGAGCACCTTGTAGAGAAGCCGCGGCGCGCTTTCAGCATACCGATCGCAATGTCACTTTTGCAGATGATTATCCGCCTGAGATCAAATGTGATAAATTGCTGTGGCAGCAGAGGGGGCTTAGCATCAAGAGATGGGGAGTCTGGGGCTCACTGGGTCAACGAGATGCACGTGAGTCTTTGATAAACATCAGCGCTCAAAAGCAGAATGGAAAAGCTGCTTGTACTGTAAAATAGTGGATACTGTATGCAGTTTGTTTGGATTTATCTATATCTATGAGGACAGATGACCAAATATTCATTCAGATGAAATAGTCCAGTTGTTCTGTTTTGGTTGAGCAAAGGATAACACAAAATTGTGCATTTGTGTAAAACGTCCAGATGATTTTAACCTTGACTTCAATATGGAAAGGTCATTTTGAAGTGAATGACAGTATTTATGTAGACCAGTGACAAGAGCAGAGAGGTCAGGATCAAGGAGCACAAAGAGATCTAGAGACCACTTTGTGATGGTTGACATTCAACCAACGAGGAGCCTACTCAGTTGTCAATGCAATATTATTACAGTGACATGTGAATTCAAGACTGCACAGGTATTAACATTATTTGGTGTGCCTTTGGCTTTTCTTTCTGTCCGTGCTATTGAAATGCAATCAAACATTCATTCTTTTTTTTTTTTTTAATACTCATGTTGTATCAAAGTTTAAAATTCTGGTATTGTGACAGCCCTAGTTCTCACTCCAAAAGGTGTCCCCAGGACCACGGTTTGCCATGATGACACACTTACACACAAACCTCAAGGAGAAAACAACAGCAGCCCGCTGTCACGGCTGGTAAAGGTCATTAGTCAGATGCAGTGATGTCAGAATGTGTGCATGAGGGGCCTCTGACAGCATTGAAAAAGCACGAGTGACGGAGGATGAAAATGAGAAGTAATAGAAACGTAAGGGGGAATGTGGCGGAGAGGAAATTTTCTCACTTTATTTCACACGGACAGTGGGAGTATTTCGATTCGGACCGAGTTAAAGTTAAATGCTAGTTTCACACAGCTTGTTTGCCCATCACACTGTGGCTAAGATAATTGCTGGTACTGGAGACCACAGCGACGTCAGTGATGGGGCGAGAGATGGTGCCAGTCACGTGATTTGACAGGTTAACAACAAACCTGCAGGTAACAGATTATTAGAAGCAGAATTATCCCTTTCACATTACAAGCTACAGTACGGGGAGTGTGTCTGCGTGTGTTTGTGTTGACGAATAATAGACTCAATTAAACCCACTCAGGATCGGTTCCACAGAGCAGATGACTGAATTGATGTGAAAGAAAAAGGATAAAACACGAACAGACCCATGCTGAGCACCCATGATTGTGGACTTGAGTGGACTTTAGTGGAAGCTGAGCCAACCTGCTTCCAGTTTGCGGCTCACACACACACATGAATGGGATGAAATGGACTCATACTGCTCCTCTAGACTTTCAAAACTCGCCGACTTGAAGAAATTCCTGGGTTGGGTTGTGATGCTCAGACAAACGCAGAAGTCGCCACGCATACAGCTCCGCTCCCGGGTTGCCCGAGGTGCACGCCATCTTCTCAGCCTATAGCTAGCTGCAGCTTTTGCCTACATACTCTCTATAGCTGAGCTTATAACGCCTGAACTCACAGCTACAAATGAACTTTAAGAGACTTGGCTGACCCATAACTTGTCTGGGCTTGACCCTGCCTGCTGTCTCCACATCAGCACTGCAGTGTCACAGCAGGCTTTTTACCAGGACTGGATATTTTTATGGAGGTGAGAGCAAAAGGCACACGTCCAGAAGCCGTCCAGAAGAAGTCAAGACACATCTCCGTGACAGGACGAGGTGAGAGAGGAGAGGAGCCTCTGTTGGCGTGTTTTGGCAGGAAATGGAACAATCTGAGGCCGGTGATTAAAATAACTGCAGGGTGTCTCGGTTCTCTCTTCTGACTAAGTGACAGTACACTGTTAGAAAAAAAGGGGTGGGGGGTGGGAGAGAGGGAGCAAAAAACAATCTCAAGTGCCAGGGCTCTGTACTGGTGAATTTGAGCCTTATGTAAGCACGTGGAGAACACTGTGTCCACCGTGAAAAACTGTGCATCAATAAAAGCAATTAAAGAGACTCCTAATTCATAGAGACTGCTGGACTAATCTCTTGAAAGGGGTGAATAATAGATCTTTCACATTTCACCGTGATGGAATAGGGTGTCGGGCGAGGTGCATCTCATTTGTCCTTCCAACCCGAAGTGATCGAACAGATATTACAGTCGCCTTTTGAGAACTTGTGTCCTTCACGACGCGACAGCCTCTAAGATGACTGAAACCTCTTGATATCTCGATAAGAGAGATGAAGCTTTATTGATTGCCGTGGGGATATTGGATCATCGCAACAGCAAAACAGGGATAAGGCACAGAATGGGAATAAGATAAGTAGCCTACACACTCACACACACACACACTCACACACAGAGAGTGGGGAAAAAGCAGCCCAAATAGTAGGAAGAATACAAGCAAGATATTTATTTTATAAGTACTTTAAGTGGACCATATTGATTGGAAATATGGATTGACGCGTATAGTTCAAATTACAGTTGATGTTGTAATTTGAAAATGTACTAGATGTCAGGATCCATAACTCATAGTTATACATTTCACATAATTATGAATTTTAGATGAAGGGTCTATATGGGGTGAGTGGATTGCAATAGATTATACAGTGTGCTGTACATCTACAGAATCTACATCCAACAGACATTCAGCCATACCTACCTTTCTGAAGCCCATGTTTATGATGAAGCTGTCCACATCTGTTTACTTGAGGCCCCTCTCTAACGTTTATACCAGGGGGTACAGATTTAACAATTAAATACTCAAATGATATTAAATACATTTTTTTATACATTTAATTAAGATACTTCTCATCTATGAGGATGTAAGGCGGCAGCTTCTGAGAGAACTTGCTCTCCTCTCCGCTACATTCACCCCAAACATCCTGATGTACTCCCATCGAACACAATTAATCACCAATTAGGCCGATAAAAATCAAAGACTGCATCGAATCATTTTATACAACTGGAGAACAGCGCCTTGATATATTCTAATAAAGTTAACGCCGCTGTGCATATTTCACCAGGCGTGACACAAAATAGCTTCCAAGAGTTCTTTTTGAGCAAAATCTCCTCAGCGAACACATGGCCATGTTGCCAGGGGGAGCACACTGGGGACGCTGCAATGTGTTCACACTGCGCACCTTAACCCACCTCGGCCCGCCCCTACACGCCTGCATTCAGTATGAAAATGAGAGAACCGCATAAATACAGAATTTATTTCCATGTCGTGTGGTCTCTTTGGGTATGTGCATACTGATGGATGCTTTAAGGCCCTTTACCGTCACAACGGCACTTCTGGCGTTCTAAAACCCATTACATCCAATGGCTTTTCTCCCGTGCGACGCGACCCGCTCGATGCAATGAAAAGTGGCCAATACAAACGCGGCAGCCAGCCAGGCGCAGTGGGCAACGGGAGAAAAAGTGTGTGCGTCCAAACATCTGGAGGAAAGCGCTATCTAACACGCCAACCAAGTACGCCTATAGGGTGTGTTTTGTAAGCATGTAGGTATAGTTTATTACTTACTATTCAAGTGAACCCCCTCAACAGCTCTACACATTTCTTAAAGTTTTTTGGGTTTTTTTCTGAGATAAAGATGTATATTTTGCATACATATTAAAAAAATAGCTATATATAATATGGGTGTAAATCATAGACATACATAATGCTTACCTATGTTGCATGGGCCATGATAATTTTATATTATTTTATATTATTCCTATTGCTTACATGAACAAATGATCTGCTCATGATGGCTTTATATGATTAGTTTAGAATGTTCACTTACAGCTACTTCATACATTCATGTGTAATTGACTACATTTCGTCTTACCTGAGAGTGTCTATCAAGACCATGACTCTGCTCAGTTTCTATGATTAAAAAAAAAAAAAAAAATAGTCTGATGTTTCCAGGTGGGTAGAACATGACTTTGTTATAATCATTTTGTTTGTGTTGCTGTTGAAAGCAGCGGAGCTTGAGCGTGTCTGATCACTCCCCTCTAATTTGCCACGAGGTACCTGTTGACTCTTCCGCTGCTGCAGCCGCCGGCCTCTCGCACTTTCATTTTGTTTGGAGTGCTGCAGCCCCTGGAACAATACTGAGCATCACTGTTCAAGAGGGTTTTGCACTGACCATTTATGGTTAATTGTGGGAGCGTGGTGGGCGGAATATGAGGTGCACCCACGTGAGTCATAAAAGGGAAAATTGCAGGCAGCGGTGCATGCACGCACTTTGATATGTCTGATTATGTTTTGGCGTATGTCATTTTCCTTTGTGTGCAGGTAATCTTTTGGTATCAGCTTTATTAATGAGGCCCTCGGTGCTGCCAAGCACAGGCTACATTACAGACACAGGAAAATGATTTTTCTCATTCAGTAATGTCAATACTTCAACTCAGTGGGAACCTGTGACGGCGAGACCCAGTTTTCTTAATTGGTAGCTTTCTGCATCAAATGCAGGCACCCGAGGCACGACATATTGTTCAATATACAATATAATACAATGCAATCCAACAACATGACAACCCAGAATTGAGAATACTATCAGTGTGGATGGTAATAAGTCACTACATTAATTAATATGAGCAAGAGCATGATTACAGTATAATCCTTTGACGACACTGGCAACATTCCTTGAAGAAAGGATGTGTAGAAAGCAAGATTTGGTTAGCATCAAAAGTAAAAAGCAATACTTAGCACAAGTTTTTTTTTTTTTGTCTGTTGACCACATCGTTCTCAAAGCTCAAAAACGATCAACCAGTGCATCAAGCTGTTTCGAGAGTTAGTCATTTCCTCCCCTCTCCTCTGTGTGTTTACCTTCTTCTTGAGCGGTGAGTGGGTGGCGGGAGTCATACTGGCACGCCCCGCTGCGCTGGCATTTTCAGATTTCAGGTTTTGCGGCAATCTGTAGAATGTCAGAGGATTAATATAGGAGGGGAGATAGATGCCATGCAATGCATCCTAATTACTGGCCAAGCCTCCTGGCAAGAGTACTTAAGTTTCTGAAGCTCCCCGCCATATTAAGGAGTCACAGATGGAATAATTTCATTTGCGATGCCTGCTCCAAGTTTGGAACCTTGTTCATTACAGAGTGGGGGATGGGTTATGTGTGGCCAATTCGTTTTCACACTTCTAAATTCATATTTAATGTTTTAAAGGGATAGCAAGGTGAGGAATTATTTAAAAGAAAGGGATTTTCAGCATGACTCATTTTAGCAGCGTGAATCTCAGAGTTTTGCTAATTTAGTTTTGGATGTTCCCTCCGTCGATCATGTGACCCTACGGTGGCCCGGACAGCTCAGCAGATTGGAAGGAGGCGCATGTTCTCAGGCCAACTGAGAGAAGATCTGATCAATGATGATACGCTCATCTGAGTCATGTTCCGTTATTAGCATGCACTCAAAGTCATTTCATCTATATTCTTTCTCCCTTGAATGAATTGAATAAATTTGCTGGAGTTGAGGTGCTGATGCAGGTCCCATGCTGCTGTCGCTGGTCCTAGTAAAGTTAGCTGCCTTCACTGTTAAATTGATCGGCACATGGTAGCATTGCTCATACATGTAAGAGGTGGCAGAGCTCAGTGGGACATGACGTACTCAGTGCTTGATGGGAGCTTTGAGTGAGGACACTCAGGTTGCTTGCCTGATGCCCAGATAAAGGCTTTTCCAGCTTTACGGCCCAGACAGAAAATGTGCTCTGGCCTTCGGCTCCGACCTGGCTCTGGGGAGAGCTGAGAACAACTGGCCGGCAGACCTCAGACTAGGAACGGCAGCCCAATGGGAGGGAAGGTTAACAATGTAGGCTGGGACAAGACCCACCCCAGCCTTTACAACCGGCAGTAAAAATCATTTCTACAGGGCAGAGCAGGGAGGCTATCGGCTCACAGTTTGTACTTTTGGTTGCCTGGTGAGAGCTTTCTGGTGTTTTGGGGGCAAACAATTTAGAGTAATCTAACAAAATGATCAATGCTCCCAAGCGAGTTTATATTGCTAACATGTTCAAGGTCATTTTTACAGTATTTCAAATTCAGCAGAGAACAAGTGACCAAGTAAAAACATGAAGTCAGAAATTAAACAGACAAATAGTGCAGCAAATGGATCTCGGTGGCCCTTTAGACTTGAAACAAGGAGAAACTACATGAAACACTATGTTTCCTGAGAGTAAGTGCCCCGTATCAGCCATTGTTTTTAACCCCTGTGGGCTTTCTCCAAAGCGAGCCTTTTTTTTCTTTTCTTGCCACCATGAATTTCTCCCAGAGAGGCTGAATATTTCAAGAAATAGTGGTTGCATGATCCACCAGTGCTGATCCATACCCCCTCCAGCAAGTTTACTGGGTCCCAGTTAATTTGGATTTCGGCTTAGAAGTTGAAAAGTGAATCAGATTTTACCAACAACAATTTCTCCAGGTCACTGAGTTGGTGGTACAGTGAGTTTCTCAGATTTGTAGCAACACTTCCTCAGGCGTTTTTCATCTTTTTTCATCCTGTTTTCCTCCAAAGATTGAGTTGCGTAATTATTATTGAGGCAATACATTTGTGTAATCGCTAATGCAATCCCTTTATCATTTGTTTACCAAAAAATTTAATCAGTTATGAAGCATAAATGGACTTCCTTGCACACATTTACTACATATACGTGGCCGATTTAATTTTCCTCATCCTACTTTATTCCATCCATCATATTTAAACTCTCAGGGTGCAGTCCAAACACACCACCTCCACAGTTGTAATTGGACCATTGTGTTTGAGGTGATTTGAATTTGAGGTCTTAGTAAATCTGCTGTTAATTTCAGACCAGCTGTGCTCTTTTATAAGCAGCGTGTAATCACTCAACAAGTTCTTTATAACACACTACCCTGTGGATGTAAGCTAATCACAGATGATTGGAGTGACCTGCTGTATAAACGACACGTCCTCATGTGAACAACAGAGCATGTCTTTTTCCAATGGCTTCCAAAACAACATGTCTGATTGTTCACAAAGCGTGCATTTCTTTCTTCAACAGTGTTCTCTGATGGGCTGGTGTCCGTTGCATGGTTAGAAGGAAGTTGTTTGGCTCAGGTCCTATTTGTGATACGTCCTCCTGGATCTATATTCTTCGTATGTATACAATCCATCAATAGTTTTGTCATCATGATTGTCCATTGTGGACACATGGCATCTACTGGACGTCTGTCTGTCATGAGAGAGCGATCTGTTCTCTATTGCTCTTTCTGTTCAATGTAAAGGATGGAGACTGCACATATTACAAAGCCTCTTGGGGCAAATATGTGATTCATGAAATTGGGCTATGGAGTGTAATATTTGACCTTGGAAAAGACAGTTGTTTGAAAAGATCTTGCTAAATGGACCAGTATTTCACAATTTGCTTCTCAATCTCCAATTTAAACACACACACACGCACACACATTTGCACACTGATTACCATGCAAGCATGTTACCTGTCCCTCTATCTGCAGCAACTTGTGTACAGTGGTTTGCCCAGAACACATTTATTCTGTAGCAAATAGCAAATACACTACTCGCTAGAAAGTTATTTTAGTTTTTTATGATTTTCTTTTTTTTTTTATGGAACTAAAATGAAGTCTGCAGTAAATTACAGTCTTTAAATTACAACCCCCAAAACTTACCAAAAATTGATTAATTAAGGTAGCAAGGTAACTAAGGTATTTAATCAAGGTTCCTGTTGGTATAATCCTCACCAAGTTTAATTGCAGAAAAAGTATTTTTTTAATCACACAGCCACAAAGAAAATTACATATTGCCACTTTAGCTACCACACTACCGTAAGGCAAGATGGCTTTTTGCTCTTAACAAAACTCTTGGGCAACCTCCCAGTCTGACCTGCAGTGAGACTCACTGTGGTGACTGGGCGCTGGTGGGGGAATGGTAGTAATAATTGCATCTATCTATCAAACCCCAGGTCAGTGTCACCATTTCAAATGACAACATCCTATGGTGCAGCTGCTGACTAGGCCACTG
Organism: Haemulon aurolineatum; assembly: GCA_038406115.1. Taxonomy (NCBI): domain Eukaryota; kingdom Metazoa; phylum Chordata; class Actinopteri; order Lutjaniformes; family Haemulidae; genus Haemulon; species Haemulon aurolineatum. The sequence continues at coordinate 19,935,708 of JBCAUF010000072.1, read as the reverse complement.
TCAGCAATGTTATCATGCAGTGTTCTTCCACCACAGTGTTGGAAATTGTCAACGAGGAAGAGAGCGGCCAACAGCCGAGGTCTGGAGTTTGACCCGACGGCGCCTCTTCGCTGCAAAATAGCTATCTGGTGCAGTTCAGCAAAATCACAAAAAAAGTGTTATATGTCATAACACATTTTAAAATTGTGTTACAAAATAGGTGAAAAAAAATCTAGTGCATATTTCATATAGTATAGTAATGAAATGCAAAACATTAAAATGTATTAAATTAAACATAATGTGTCTTAAGGTAATGGGACTGCTTTTGCAGAAAAACCATCACAAAAGTAAATACTACCATAGTTCTGTAGTCACAGGTGCTCTCTTGATGCTGCATATTTAAATGTAATATTGTCCTCAGGACGACACTGCTGCAGACTCAACTGTGCACACTTATCGTGGACCAATCTTAGATGGTGTTGACAACCCAGAACAGTTGTATTCATGATCTTAGGAGATGATGAATCATTTTTAGTCATTTTCATGCGTAGCACAATAACAAAAGGTTTCACATTAACCCAATTTAAGTCAGACTCTAATCACATCTCACATACAAAGCCATAGGCGTAGTTGGCTGCTCAATTGTCCATGCCGATAGTTGTTTTATTAATATATTTTTAACTACACACAGTGAAGTAGTCTGAGCTGAGCAGCAGCTAAAAGCCATTAGCAGTATACGTTACAGAATTAAAGACCTTCACCGGTGGATAAAACTATCATCAGCCAACTGATATTACGTTTCTATTTCAGGCTGACAATTGTTCAGATATATCATTTCATCAAACAGTTTGTGTCAGTG
>JBCAUF010000072.1:18537761-18547899 GCA_038406115.1 Haemulon aurolineatum | reverse complement strand
AAACTGAAACACATTGTGTTAATCTTCCTTCCTCATGGTGATATAGTGGTGAACATAGCTGCCTTCCAAGCAGTTGACCCAGGCTCAATTCCCACACATCACAGAAGTAGCACAAACGTTATGTGTAACACCTTTTTGCTTAATAAAGCAGAGACAATTGTGTTTTTACCTGTACAGGTAGGAATTTGTTTGGATAAAAGTGACAACGAGGCTTGTCTTGTGCATGTCTCTTCATCAGATTCTCACTGAGACTAAGTTGATCTCTTGGTAGCTATACCTCTTTGTGTCAACTGTACTTTATCAGGAGTTCATCAATATCTGAATATGTGGCTACAGCTGATCAGCCAGAAGAATCTGCACATTTCACTACTAACAGACTGGAAACCAAAGTGGAGCTTTATCATCAAGATGAGACTGAGATGATCCAGTGTAATCATAGAGTGGCATCATGCACCAAAATATGCAAAATAGTCAGTGTTTCCCTGAGATTAACCTCTTTCGAGGGATGGTCAGGACAGTGCAGGATGACGTTGAATGAAGAATACTGAAAGGCATCCTATTCAGTTGAATTGGGTTCACGTAATCATCGATTCATTGATGAGTTATCGATCTCCAGGGTTGATACAAAGTCTTGAAAGTTTCGGTGTCATTTTTTCAGCAGTGTGCAGAGAAGACATAAACACTTGTTGAATGCATCCTATTTAGTAAATGAAAGATGCTCGAGGATTGCAATTCACTGATGACCTCATGGTCTCCTCCTTCTTATCACCCACCTTTCCACCATCTCCTCTCCTTCCCTGTTGGATTCCTGACATATATACTGACGATTCTGTGGTGGAGTTTTTTTAATCTTGTGCAGTGATGGCAGTATCATGGCGAGCATAGCTGCCCTCCAAGCGGCTGGCCCGTGTTTCTTCCCAGCCATCACGTTAATAGCATGAGAGCAGTGAGGGCTGAGAAAGTAAGCCCAGTTTTCCAGAGTAGGTGACACAGGCAGTGAACTTGTGCTTTGATCTAGAACGTCTGGTGATCATCAACATCATTGCTGGTTTCATTTATAGAGTAAATTACTCACCATTTGCTCGTTCTACCCTACCCTCTAGATCATGTGTTAGAACTTAGGTTTAAATCTTTCAGACAACAACATACCTTTTGTATGTGCCCACATGAACTGGAGGGACCTTTTGGATGAGTTGATAAACATAATAAATAAAGGTGCAAATCTTGCAGCCATTGGCTTACCACTTTAGATACTTCTTAACATTCTGAACTGTTCTTATTGTTATCTGTTAATTGTTCAGTCATTAACTCTTTGTAGTATATATTCTACATTCATCACTAATGTTAGTCACAGATGTGTTCCACTCCTTCTCCCCTCTTCTGTTCTACCTCCCTCTGCATCTTATTGCCCCTCCTCCTTTTTTCCACACTCTCCTCCCAAATTCTTTCACTGACGTGGACTGCTGAGTTGGCAGTCAGATTCCTGCATTTTGAGCAGCGATGGTGGTATAGTGGTGAGCATAGCTGCCTTCCAAGCAGTTGACCCGGGTTCGATTCCCGGCCATCGCAGAATTACTTTTGATTTTTGCATATGTGTGCATCGGACTGTTTTTTATTTATTTATTTTTTTAGCTCATTCTACCTGTCACTGGTTTTAATGATATCTGTGTTTTGCAGGACTAAGTTTACTAACCAACAGCTCCAAGCCTGCTATCCCAAAGTTATATTACAGAAATTTCCAGAGGTATAGGTTAGATTTTTGTTGATATCCTCTATTAAATTGCTGCACCTTATACAGGTAGCACTGATTATATTTAATTCCTCTTAAGAGCCCTGCAACAGAATGGCTGAGAAGTGATTAAAATGATGATTTACAACAATGTTGAGTTGAAACAATGTGATGTCAATGTAAACACAAAACATTGGGGAGTATAATAAAGACCATTAATAATACATCCATCTGGTCTTATGAGAATGCCAATAGATGATTTTACATCAAAACCTTCAGGTTTATATTCCATAGGTTTAGCATTTCTGTTATTGAAGCTAATTAAAATGTATCTATTATAATATATTCAGTAACAACACACTGAATAAACAGTGTGTTTGTTCACGTAACAGGAAGAAGTACTCAAAGAGTATCTGCTTTTACCAGCAGATGGCAGTGTTTGCCTTTGACATTCATTCGGAATCATTGAGCATCACTGTAAATGCTACCACTTTCAGATTGGACTTTGAGGCAAACCCCTCCACAGCGGAGCTCAACGCCCACTCACATGTGACACTTTCAGAAAGAGGAAGAGTGGGTCTGAGCAACAGACTTAAGAAAAACACTTCACACATTTCAACCACTTGGGTTTCCCTGATGCAAAATCAGTAGTAGATACTGCAAGTGACTAAATATGAACAATCAAAAGTAATGAAGTAGATGGCTTCGCTAAAACTCAATTCATGCCTCATGTATGTGATCTACCTGCTAGCTGGGAAATCCAGGAAGGCCCATTTCCAATGAAACGTTACATTGGGGGTTTTTCATGCTCTTTGCTGACATACCATGTCGCAGCTACATTATTGCTTATTATTTACACTGATGTTTGTTTTTGTTGTATAGGGTTTTGGGCAACTTGACTTTCAAAAACCTTAAACTTAAAAACAGGTGAGAATACTTAAAGAGTTTAAGGTAGGTTGTTAGAATGAGAGAAAAATCTTGGAACAAGATGATTTGAAAACAGATTATTTCTGCATTCTTGTGTTCACTTTTGTTGAGAATATTAAAACACATGATAAAAACATTTTTTAAATAATTCTGCACATTTTAGAAACTGATGTGTTTCAATTTCATGATTTTATAAGCACAGTAGCCAGTAGCTATATCTATATAAATAAATACATGTATTTGGTTAAAGTATGAAGTACTTCAAGTAATGTACTTTACACTTCGTATAAAGTATTATAAATAGTAGCATGTAATAGGACATATAAAGTAGTATAAATATTTCAAAGAACCAAAAATGGTTGGTTGAATGGTTTGTGATGCCTCTCTATGCGCAAGACCAAAACCTCTTAACCATGCCAAAGGCATGACTTCAGGCTTTTGACTGAAATATCTCAACTATTTGATGTATTACCTTGTACAGGTATTCATGACTTTCCTCACAGAGCAGAGGGCATAGCTGTGGACTCCTTTAAAATAACCCTTGACACAGTCCACATGGGTGCATCAAGTAGTTTCCTGTAGACTGGGTCTAATGTCTTTTGTTTACTTAAATAGCAATGAGAGAGAGACAGAGAGAGAGAGAGAGAGGAACTCAAGTGTCCCCCACCCACTCTTACCACGAAACCATGTTCCTTAACAACAAATGTCACTCTATCCTTTCCATTAAAGCTCATCAGTGATCAAGAGTGTCATTTCTTTATCAAATACCAAATCTTTGCACACCGTTTTACAGCTGGAAATTTTGTGAAGACTCAAATAAAAACCTCTTAGCTTAGAGATACCGTAATATGCAGTCAGCACACCAAGTTGGAAAAAGAAAGTAATAAATCAACTGGATCTGAAACATAATGACTTCAATTATATGTTGTTTTAATTTCACAAGAATCTCTTGGTCATCAGGTGGGAAACCCAAAATGAATGTTCTGTTTTAATTACGAACATAAATATCACAGACAATATGGGATTTTCCTTTTTATTGCATTGACTCTCAAACTTTGGGCAATTTCTATGCTTAATACAAAAGAAAACAGAAGTAACATAGTGGTTTTTGTAGTAAACAGTGCAGCAGGCCTCATCTCACAGGATGTACAAAACACAAATCAAGATATCATATGCATTCCACAGAAGCGTCATTTGCACAGCATTGTGATGCAATTAATATTCCACAGGAATTAACAAGAGGAAGTCCACAAAGAACTACATATCATGCGTCTGCATGGTGCACCCATACCTTAGCTTACATATTTTTATGGAAAATAATTTATTTTAAAGACTAGATATCATTTCAGAGGAAAAAACAGTATGTATTTGATTACTGCGTTAACTACCACACTGAAATATAGCATATACAAGAACTCCACAGGGAACTCTGGGAAAAAACTGTATACCAGTAGCTAACTGTTAATGCTCATACTAAATGCATCTCTTGCAACCACTGTCCTGCAGTGTTGTTGAGTCACATCAGTCCATTTCAGCATTCAGCTAATTCCATTCATTACAACTTGCAGTGACTGAGCCACGTCACCTGCATTTGTCTACCTGTCTGGACAGCTCATCAGTCCTCAGACAGTTAAGAGTGAGCCATACTTTGGAGCCTCAAAAGTAAATTATGAGATAGCTTCAGTTTAGGCTCAGGCACATGAATGGTAAGCTGTGGTCCAGTGCTAGCCATATTCTGAAGTGGGCGGGCCAGCAACCAGTTTACTGTAACCCGACAAGGCCCCCAGGTCAATGTACAAGGAGCCTTTCCTCCTCATGTGGCCAGAGTCCTCAGAGTACAAAGAAGATTCTGCGGAAAACAGAAAAGAATATATGGTTAAACAGGTTAACGTTTTATTAACTACTGGAACCAAACTGACCTCAACACCTAGGTCCTTACCCTGCGTGGTGTCGTGGTGCTGGCTCTGCTGCCGTAGCATGGTGTGGGTGACTTCCTCCAGGGCTGAGTCGAGGCTCCAGCAGCGCGGCTGATCCTCCCTGGATGGGTTGATGGCCTCGTCCTTGAGCAGCTCGGACGCCGAGCTCCGCAGAGCGGGGTTCCTCTTCAGGGTTCGCTCCAGGAAAGAGCGCATGGCCAGGCTGCAGTCCTCTGCTATGTCCTCAAGAGGTGGGGCCTGCTTGTGGATCTGTTGGGACAGAGCAAAACTGGCATAAGCAAACTGCAGCATTAGAGAGAAGAAAAACGTTAGACAGTCAAGGCTTCCAAGTAACCAGAAACAACATGCAACGTAGAACTCCCCAACCAGCTGTGACCCAGTTTTCTTTTTTGAGTATCACTGTGAGCAGGAGTTGTAAGACAAGTTTGTTTATGGTAAAAAGGAACAAGGAAAACTTGCAAAGCTCAGCCTCGAGAAGTGACTTAACCATGCAACACTACTTCTCCCTGACAGCAGTTTCATGAGGAAGTGAGTAAGTGTCAAAATCAAAAGAGCAGATCACTTCAAATACAGAAACAGGACTTCATGAGAGCAAAGAACCCATGTCATGGAAAATTAAAAAAGGCAGAAGTGGAGACTGACAACATGGACCGTAGGGCACTGACAGCAATCAGTCACGTTGATTGTTTTTTTCTATCATGCTAATCTAGGCTGTGGAGGACGTGACCAACGTCATAGAAAATGTGTTGTGTCACTTTTTTCAAATACGAACGCTAACCCTATCATGATCTAAGTGTCATATGACAGCTGGGCTAGTGACTCCGTACAGCATAATGTCAAATACAAAAAAGTCAAACTGTCACATGGATTAGATTTGGACTTGGATTTAGCTGTTGTGGTGACTTAAATGTCATAATTGGCCAGAGGATGGTTTCAGAAAAGAAAAGGGCTTTGCTGGAAATAGAAATTGTTCAGGTCATGCACTACTCCTTCAAACTTCACAGATAGCTTTATTTGCAGTCACTTAGTAAGAGTTATTTAAAAGCGGAGCAAAGAGGTGGATCAACTGACCAACAATCTGTGTGTGGTGTTAAAAAAATGTACAGTACTTACAATGTAGAGGTAAGATGGGTAGGCAGTACGTGGGTATCGCCGGACCCATGGTGGGCTACCAGTCTGCATGTGAATGATGGTGGTGCCCAGGCTGTAGATGTCTGCCTTGGTGTTATGTCCTCGACACAGGACCAGTTCTGGACTCATATACATCTAAATGAAACATGGGTAACATAACATGAATTAGATATAATGGGCCTGCATATGGCAGGACAAAATGACAGTGGGTCTAAAGGTTAGACCCACGTTTGTCAAGGTAAGGGCAGTGCAGAAGTGGGCTGGCTTGTAGAGTGTGAAAAGTAAACACACTACCAGAGGTCATCTCTTCCTGTGCTGGAAATTCCAGCCTGCTCTCCCATGCTAATGTAAGCCTGAGCAGCCCAGTATTGGCTAGCTCTGTCACTCTTATTACTGCTGGGTGTCTGCCCTGGGGCTTTCCGCAAGCCAAGCCATGAGAGGCCCAGAGTGCGTGTACTAAGACCCATACAGACCGACACACAAACAGGTCAAAACATGGGAAAGCGAGGCAGACACATGATGGGAGAAAAGGATCGTGAGAAATCTCATGGATTAATGCTGACTACATCTGCACTGAGAACCCTAAACACAGGAGGACTATTATTAGTGTCTCTGAGGGCAATGAGTGCACTGACTGCTCTGCAAAAACACTTGCCAATCACTGACTTTCAATAATCGTTTGGGAGAACGACAGAGACAAGTGCTGACAAGTCTTGCGACTCATTTCTTTCAATCCCTGGGGGAGTCTTGCCTGAGTCATGACTCACAAAGAGTGTTGCCCTTTCTAGTAAAAACACACACTCAAGATCAGATATAGAAAAACAAGTGCTGATTAAACTAATCAGTTACAGAAAACATAGTGGGTTTATGCAGTCATCACAAGCTTAGAGTTAGCGCCTGTAAGACCAGATCTCTGGCTTGTTTTCTTACCTCAGTTCCTCTCAGGTCTCGGGGAATGTATATGTCCTCAGTCATCTGCACCGTCAGGCCAAAGTCCACCAGCACTGCTTTGTCTGACATCAGGACAATGTTACTAGCTGCAGAAAAGAGAGAAAATAATAGTCAGGATAGTGAGGTGTTAGGACTGTACAGTATTTTAAATGCTCACGCTTTACTACGCAGGTTGTCATTTGAGGTAATATGTGATGACTTTTTAAACACACTGAACAGGCTTCGCATTGATTTCAACGGCAGAAGGACAATTGAAGCCTCCCAAGAAGTCGAGCATGTCTCATGCTTTTAGCCAAGGAATTTCACAGATAATTTGAGGGCAAGCCTTTCTCGTGAAAAGTCTTATCCTTGCACTTAAAAACCACACCGAGGTTTAATTATATATTTTGATCACAGGCAGGAAACACCGCGAACCTCAGCAACATGTCAGAGGTCCAGGACGGCCATTGTCGTAAGTCACTTGCCTCTCTGGACCCTACATTTAACCCTGAGAGAGCACGAGAAGAAGGCTGGAATTTCCAGGCACCAAACAGCCTTCAGGCCATGAGGCTGACAGACGGCCCCGGAGAATGCTTTGATCCCAGCAGCGCCACTGTGGTCCAACCGACGAGAAACTACCTCACATCAAACCTCAGCTGAGCCCCGCCCGCTCTAACTAGCATGTCTTCTTGTAATCTAAGTCATTAGCTACCACAGTTTCTGTCAGTGACTGGCTACCTTTGAACATTTCCTCAAAAGCCACTTGGCAAACCAGTTGTGCAAAGTCTGATTTCTGTGATCTGATTGGTTTGTGGCTGTCTGAACTGATTCACCTCTTTCTTGCTAAGCACTTGCTCTCCCTTCATCTAGAAATATTTACATGAACTGCATCCGTCTGTGGCTTGACTTTGACGTACAGAGGGTAAAAACTGACATTACATCATTTCCTGACTCTTTTGTACTAGCCTAGTACAATGCAATACATCCACTGACAACACATAGTGCCACCCCAACAAGCATGTGTTTTTTTTCTCTTTCATGCTTACGTTTGATGTCGTGGTGGATGACATTGTGTGAGTGCAGGTACTCCAGGCCCCGCAGAACTTGCTTGGTCACCCAGATGATTTCAAACTCCCTCATGGGCCCACAGCTGTCCAGCTTCTCCAGGACGGAGCCGCCCTCTCCAGCCTCCATGAACAGGTGGACGCTCTGGTCGCAGAGCAGGGCGCCGTACAGCTCAGCTATGTTCTCATGGCGGAACCGGGCCTGGAATTCCACGTCGGCTGCTTTAAAGTTCTCCATAGGAATCTGTGAGGAAGATGGTGAGATGTGAATAATTGCATCATTAAAAGTCAGTTCCATTGTTCTGTTGAAACGTTTGAAATGCTGGGAAACATGGCTATTGAAGAGTTATGAAGATTGACGCCACCCTCATATCTACATGGTAAACATGAGACTGGAGCCAGCAGCTAATTTAGGTTTGCACAGAGACTGGGAGCAAGTGGGAAACAGCTATCCTGGCTCAGTCCCTGAGTAACCAAAGAATATGCCAACCTGCACCTCTAAAGCTCACTAAATAACGTGTTATATCTGGTTTGTTTCACCTGTACACAAACAGAAATGCAAAAACAATCATTTGTGGTTTTAGGGGGCTGCCGGTTGACATTTGTGCGGAGCCAGGCTAGCTGTTTTCCCCCTGCTTCCAGTCTTCATGGGAAACCAAACTAGTTTATAACATTTGGCAAGAAAACAAATTAGTGTTTTTATAAGTGTTGAACTATTCCTTTTAAGGCATGTTTATTACTTGATGGGCTGTCTGCTGATATGCAGGAAGTCTACTGTAACTCTGATACGAAACTCATAAACTCTTACCAGTAAACCCTCTGGATACTGGTAACAGTGTGTACTACACACTGTGTCAACATTGCAATCTAATGATAACACCAGACCGGTTAGGAAACTCCTTCATCATTTGTCAATATTTTCCATGTAGGAAAGAGTAAATACACTGTTCACCCCCCCGCAGGTGGAGAGTGCAGGATCAGATAAGAAGAGAGCAGAAAGTGTGTCACAGGCTTTTAGAGCCAAGTCACAACATGCCTATTTATTGATTTTATTATAAATTAGACATTGGCCTGTTCATGTTCAATTTATAATAATGTCAGTAGACACTGGCACAAACAGCAGTGGAGAAGTTATTGTTAGATTTCCATTCTTGCACTAATCCTGGCCTGTTTTGTAAGTTTGACCTGCTTCTTCTTTTAAGAGAACTGTTCCTGTTCTCTATTAGTACTGGGGAAAAAATAAGAAATGTCATGCTGACTTTTTAGATTAATTGCACAAACGCAGGAGTAGCTGCCGTGCGAACAAATAGTACTTGGCAGGTGAAGTACTGGGCACCAGTGGGGCTGGAGTTTCGAGAAATCAGCACAGGCACAGGCTGGATTCCAGGCATTGCTCAGCAAGACTCACCAGTTTGCAGGCCATTCGCTTCCTGGTGGTGGTGTCCTGAGCCAAGTGGACTTTCCCAAATGAGCCCTTAGGCACCAGCCCAGGGCCAGGATTCTTGTAGGTCAATTTCCATGGAAACAGGAGCACGTCCATGTTGATCTGGTAGCGACCATTCTTTATTGCCATGTACTTCTACAAACAAAGGACAGTTAAAAAAAGATAAGAAAATATGTCTAATAATATAAATATTTTTTTGTTGTCAAAAATGTAAACACACACAAGACTAATTTTCTTGGAGTTGCTTCTCACCTTGTTCAGCAGCACCCCCATGTCTTTAGGCACAGTCTGCAGGGCTGCTGCCTGCATGGTTGAGAGCAGGTTTACGAAGGACAGGAGGTCTGTCACCGTCCCATACTGAACGCCACCAACCCCCTCCACATACTCCTTCTGCTTGCTCCCCGAGCCCTCCAAGTCCCCTGCCTCCTCATTCTCGTCCATCTCCTCCTGGGAGAGACTTTCCTCTTCGAATGACAAGCCTGCGTCCTCCCCCTCCACCTCTTCGAGCTGATACAGAGTCTCTGCCGCGTTGATGATGTCTTCGATATTCATGTGAGCCAACAGCAGTTCTATTCCATTATCATATTTGTAATCCATCTTGATGCTTGACTTTGTTGCTTTCTCTAAAATTAAACATCAGGAGGTCAGTTTAGGGACATTTTTCTGTGCAGTTCTCACCAGAGGTCCTGTCAGTGAATGACTTTAAAAATTCATCTGGATCGCAGGATACACAGTGAGTGACACACACTGAAGCCCTGAAGCTTTGATTCAGCTGGCTGGACTCAGCTGGGAGGGGCTTCAGAATGTTTTCCAAGCAAATGAAGGGAGTTTCACAATAAAACTGGGAAGCCCCTAGGAAAGCCTGCTTACTTTAAAACACCAACTGTTCAACTACTAAATGATTATAAAATCCCATTAATAGTCACTGACATGTGAATAGGAGTCCAACTCAAACATATACACACACTTTTCATCA
>JBCAUF010000072.1:18008045-18024375 GCA_038406115.1 Haemulon aurolineatum | reverse complement strand
CAGACTGCAGCATAAAATAAAACACTTGCCACAATAGACTGATAAAACATCTGCAGCATCTTACTGCAGATGTTTAGCGATCTGAGCTTCCTTAGGAAAAAGACGCGGCTCTGCCCCTTTTTGTAGAGTGCATCTGTGTTAAAGGACGAATACGAATATGAATACGAATTACTTTATTTATCCGCAAGGGGAAATTCATTTGTCTGTTAGCTCATCTAATCTCATCTTCTTGTAGAGTATCTGGTGGAGAATTGTATGATCTTGTATGATCTTGTGAAGTACTGTGTCTGGTGGAGTTTTGATATTTGCTGCAACCAGCAATTCTTTTCATCATCAATTAGTCTGAAGATTAGTTTCTCAATTACAAATTAGCCATAGAATATCAGCAAATAGTGAAAAATACCCACAACATTTTCCTTGAGCCCACTTTGACATGATTTTATTATCAAAATAATCCCTTATCAAGAATTTAATTAATTGATAACCATAACAAACAAATGTCTTAGTAATCTCACATTCCTTTTCTTAATATCTCCACATGGGGCTCCAAACCCAAAGTTGATAAAATGTGAATTATGCTCAAGTAAAGCGTCATGCTGAACCCTTATAAACTACACACTGTTTAAGATAGTGTTGTTTGTTTGTCTTTAGTTTCAGAATATCACAGCTGGTGCAATGGGGATATCACTGACCAAGGCAGCCCAGTGGACCACAGCCAGCTCTGGTCCTGGCAAACTGGAGTTCACGCCAATGAATGAGTCCTTGTTGAAAGAAATCCTGCGCTTTGTGGAGCAATTCAGCTCCCAACACCCACAAGAGGCAGAGCATGTGTTCGAGGAGCCGCTCCAGTGGAGTACCACTTTAGTGGCATCTGATTTCAAAACAGACTATGACATCAGGTTGGCCTAATCATGCGGCAGGCAGCTGGCTGGCCAGTGCTTTCGGTATTACGTGTCTGTGCAGGATATGCTGTCACCATGGTGTCCAAATGTATTTTACCTTGGCTATACTCAAAGCAGTAGGCTATAATTAATTTGTTTTTCAGCTTCAGTTAGACTGAGCACATTCCATTTTATTTCATCAGAAGTTCTGGTCTCCTTTCAGTGGGTGGCTAGCTTTGTATCTTGTAACTGGGAAGCGGAGAAGCACAAAACAAAAATACAGACTCTGATCTTCCTTAAGTGCATTGGTATTCATAACCTAATACAAGTCACGATAGGCATAAAACTGAATTATTCAAGTTTTCTTTCCTCCTCAGTGACTCAGATGTTCAGTCCCACGAGAAAGATGGTGAAGGACATCCATTGTTGCAGCTCTCCCCTCCTACTGTTTATGTACGCAGCTTCAGCCAGCTCTCTAAACTAGTTCATCTGGCAGATGATAAGAAGCTGGAGGAGGTTCGAGCATGTCTAGAAGGTAAGCGCGATGACCACAGGATGAGATTTGAATTGAATTTGCATCCTAAGTAGTCCGGCCGCCAGCATACCTCCATAACCCGCAGACTTAATTTGTTTGTCCTCCTAGTTACTCTCTACAACCATCCAATTATGCTGCCATCGGTAATTCTTTACAGATATGTATTTACTTTAGGGCCACTGCCAAAACTAGATAAGGTAATGTGTATTTGTCTGACAGAAAAAAGAGTATGTTGGTTTAGTTTGTCAAAAGGGATGTGTGTGGAAAAAGCACAGTTCATTCGAGGCCTGCTGTATTGTTATTTTAAGATTAACCTGACTCACATCAGCAATTTTGGATACACTGTGATAAGCCTCTGAATTGGAAGATTCACTGAGGCTGTCATCTTTTATTGCTTAGAAAATAGACACCCCGTGGTTAAGATTCTTGGTCCCAGCTTTGCCAACATCCTGGAGAAAGAAGGCGCCCATGCTGATGCATTAAGTGTGGCTGGCGAAGTGAAAGAGGGAGATCAAGGCAAGGACTCGGAGGTCAAGGTCAGGCTGTTCCTAAAGCTGCAAAGTATGGATAACCAGCTTCTCAGCAACTGCCTGGAAGAGATATCCAAGTAGGTGTTTCTTCTATCTCCAGCTCTGTCAGCATTCAAACATGATTTTCGATCCATCACAAATGGCAATCCTCATTCACTCAGGCCTCACCAGTTTCACTGTGCAATGCGGTTGTTTTTAATTGGAATAGGCAGCGGGGTTGAGGTGAATTGGATATTTGTTTTGTTTTGTTTTTTGGCCTTTTCATCACAGACAAGTCAAGCTCGACCCCACTGCAGTGCAGACTGAAGTGGAGCTGTTGAAACGGTTCTGCAATGAAGGGGAAAAGAGGGTGTTGAAGTCGGTTCGATACACATCAGGTTTGAATTATCTCCACATTTTGCTGGGTTGCAAGGAGAGCAATTGCTATTAACACTAATTCTGGATATTCCAAAGTATAAAAAGCCTGTGCTCTGCCACCACAAAAGACATGGAAGTCATTATATCTGTCAGATTCCAGTTTAAAAAGTCGTTAGTCAGTGCAAGTTTTTCTCCTCACTGCACTGTATTTTGCATTGCCCTAACAAAGTGTGCACACTAAGTGCTAAAAACAGGTCCCCTTTTCTCAGGTTGAATTGACACCTACTGTATGAACATACTCTCCCAACCAGCCTTAGAATATGATAGTGTCACCATGTGGCTCTGTTTTTTAGTAGACGATTCCTGTGTATCCTGTGCTCCTTCCTTAGGCCTGTGTTGCTTGGAGTACCATATGTCATCCTTTTTGCTGTTTGCTCCACTGTCCACTGTTTCCTTTTTCCTTTGGAGACAAACTTGTTGTGACTCGCTTGCATTGCATATCATAAATTTTACTGCAACTTGCCAATTGTTTTATTTTTTTATTTTGCTCTTCTTTTCAGATTATGAATTTTCAAACGGCTGTCACGCCCCTCCGTGGAGACAGGTGCACAGTGAGATTTGTTACCTTGTGATTGAGCCTTGCGACACGGAGACCCTCTACATCACCTGCAGCACTGCTGGAGTTTTCCTCAACGGGGTAAGACGAGGAAGACAAAGCGCTGTGGACCGCATCAGCTGCAACAGCCAATGTAATGTTGCGTTCTTTTTCCTGCTTGAGAAAATGTTCAGGGAGGTTATTTTCTGGCCAATCATTTCTGATAGATCATCGACGGGCAGTCAGTGACTTTGAAAAGATTTACTCCGAGTGCCTTTTGTTTTTCTCTTTAATCATAAATCAAGAGTGTAGAAGGTAGATTTTACCAAATATAGTTACTATGCTATTTTCCCCAACAACTGTTTCCATACCAATCTTTTACTATATTTATTTTCTACCTCATAGAATATCCCAACATAGTACTCAGAGGGAAAAATGGCTTTATAGTGTTTTAACTGGCCAGGCAAATGAATTATAGGTGTATGTAAGCACAAATTGTCGATGTAAAAAAATGTAGTTACTGCAGTTAGCCTTTGGACAGCAGTATAGACCTTCCTGAGGCTATTGATTCAGTGAGATAAATTATTTGAAGGAGCTGTACAACTGCAAAACCAGACAGCCAGTGTAGTATTTAGTGCCCATTGAACACTACAAAGCTCTCATAGTATATTCATCTCACGTTAATCTCTCTAATGATGAAAGGTTTCAAAACACAAATTAAAGCTATGATCCGTGCCCCAAATGGAAATGAAATCCAGACCACCAAATTTCAAAACACTGGATTTGAAGCAGCAGTCATTCTCTATTTGATCAACAGGTCTTAAACATTCTTTTTCATTTCCCGTCTTTCCTTTGTTCTACCATGTAAAAGTTTTGTTGCGATTAAAATCTCTTTTTCAAGAGACACGTGGCCAAGAGTCATAACAACATGGTTGCAGCAATAAATCATACCACAGGCGAAGACAACTATAGCACGCTGCAAAAGAGTGTCGGCAGTATGCAGTTAAAATGCACAACAACAAGAATGAGTCTTCACAGCTGTCAAAATAAAGTTGAAAACAATGCATTTACGAGGAGGCATGAGTGCCATTTTCCAGGTCATTTAAAACTGTCTTGAGTTCACCGGGAGAAATCACTTTTGACATTTTTAAATCCCTCGGAGCATTGTTCCAGCTGGAAGGGGTGGAGTATTTAAACAAAGTGCAGCACTCGACAAGATAACCACACCTAGGAATAAAAGGTAGAGCACGGTGGTATCCTGCATACAACTTCTTTACACACTGGGCATGTGCAGTCGTTAGGAACAGATCACCATCATCCAAAAAAGTTTAAAAGGTTAACAACACAGTGCAACAAAAACGATTACAAACGTTTTCCGATACTGGTAAAAGTCTCTTAACAGAATGAATGTGAGTTAAACAGTCAAGTTTTCATTTATGTTCGTAAATGTACAGTCAAAAAATCTATTATCTTTTGTATGTGTGCAATTGTATAGAGTGCTTCCAAATACTTGCTAAATGCCAGGAATCTCTCTGAATGTGTTTGCAATCATTTCTGTGAGAGGATTTTGCGTGCTGCAGCACCTTTCACTCCTTTGCTGACTTTGCTGACAAGCCATAGATTTCCTGCCTCTGTTTCTTCACCTGGAAATGGTTCGGCCAAGGTGGAAAAAAAAAAGAAACTACAACCTTAAACCTGAATGGGTGACACCGATGCAAATGAAACCTCAAAGAGCAGTAGTGTCTTACACCTAATTTAGTGGTTTACATGGTTTTCGCACTTCCTCTGTGGGGCTGCCTGGACATAATCCGAGCCCTCTAACCTCAGCTATTCCAGCTGACATGTAGACCACATAATAATTGAGTTTTTTTGCAATAATTAAGCTGTTTTTATATGTTGTTTTCGCAGTGCATAAAACAGGAGCGAGACGAGGAGAGTGCTTACGAGCGAACAAGTGATGTGTACACAGACCTGGTAACACTTCTGAAGAGCAAATCTCCACATTTTGCCGAGAACATGAACGAGAAGGTACAGTGGAATACAGGCATATGCAATTATCGTCAACACATTAAGACCTCCTTTTTGTAGCCTTGAATTTTAGCTCCCAGAGTGGAGATGTGTGGGTGTTGAAATACCTCTTTGTCCCATGAACAAGGTCCTTCTCTCTAAACCTGTGATTTGATCCCTGATGCCGTGTGACTCATATTCGTAAACAGAGTTTGGATTGTGTAATCAGTGTCTGTGCTGTTCCACGCTAGTGAGCTAGTGTCTGGTTGTCACTGTGTTGAAAAATTTCTGAAGCGACCTCCTCCGTGTTCCAAGATCAAAACAGTGCAGCCCCATCCCACCCATCATCCACATCCACAGCACACACACACACACAGACACACACACAGAGACACACACACACACATGCTCGTTTCCAGACATTGAAATATGCTTGATTTATTCAGTAGTGCTATTTCCTGCTTCAGTAATTTGACGACATAACAAATCGCCTCAATAATAGATTCCAGCTGCAGACAAAAATCTGTTAATCATTTCAAAATATCATCCTTTTTTCTCACTCACACTCACATGTTTGTTGGAAAATGTGGCATCATCACAGGCTCGTCAAAGCCTGTAAAGACCTTAAAGACGGTACTACACACTGCCTGCTATGTATGGACTAAAGTTCTTTTTCACAAAAGAGGGAAAGACAATAAGTATATTATTTTTAATGGAGTTGTTCTATAGTTTTTTGTTTGTTATCCTCAACAAAATTAAGTGGAAATATGCTTCAGAATGATATAATTTACCAACAGTGCAAATTTTTGCTGTCATAGTATCAAAGGCACAACAGTCTGAGTAGTAGAACTTACAGATGTCAGCAAGGACTGACGATACATTTTTTGCTCTTTTTCCAGAGGGATTTCCCACGTTAGGATTTATTTGTACAGTCACTGCTGTAAGTTGTTCCTAATATCCATTAATGCTCAACTGTTTTTATGAGCCACACTAGCAATTGCACATTGGGTGGCTGTGTGGGTCGCTTGGTCCATCGCTTTGGTCCAGACTGAAATATCTCAACAGCATGGCATAATTTATTTTTACAGACATTCATGGTTCCCAGAAGATGAACTCTAATTACCTTGGTGATCTCCTGACTTTGGTTTATGACCATATACCGGCAAAACCAATGATATTTACACCAGCCTAATCTGCACTTCAGTGTGAGGTGCTAATTGTGAATGTTAGCATGCTAAAACGCTAAACGAAGATGGTGTCAATGGCATGTACAACTACTTTCTGCGGACAATCCCTTTGTGCAAAGCTCAGCATTTTATATATGGAAAAATGATTGTGCCAAACCTGTCAGTGAAGGTGCAAAATGATGATATTTCAAAGTTGTCTGAAATCTCAATCTACTGCATACAATTAAGTTAACTAATGAGTGGGCGACAAAGTGATTTTGGACACAATCTTATTGAAATGAAATTGTAGATTATTATAAGACTATACTTCATAGCATACACAGTAGAATATCTGTGACGTTAGTTGGTTGATTGGTCCACGTGACTGTTTCACAGCCGATGTTAGATGTAAAAGTTCTATAGTAAGCTGGAATGGGGTTAGTGAAGGCTTAAATAAACCCAACAACAGTGCCAGGCTGAATCTTGTAAAAAAAGACGTTGAGGCTTTTATGTTTTATGACCCCTGCGTGAAGAGTGATGCCCTGAGTATGAACGATCTAAAAATGATGGACAGCAGTCGTAAAAATAGCTGTGAATGAGTTTGTGGAGGCACAAATCATTGCAAGGTCTTTTTCTTCTGGATTCTTTTAACTCCTTTGATATGTGCCTCTCAGTGTCCTGTAACTTTGGTTTCACTCTCACTGCCGAATAGTTTCTCTCTGCCTGTACTTGAGCTAATCACCTTCACATGATGGGGTCAATTTAAAAACATTGCTTTGAAATTCATTTGATTGATTCCTGACGACAGCAATCAAATGGTGCAATATGCATCCTATGTCTGAGATATTAAGTAATTGCAGTCTTAAGTCTTGATGGAGATGATTCATTCCAGTTTTAATCGGAGACAGCAACAGCAGCGGCATCTGTCAGAAACACAATCTTGCATAGCGGCGACTCAGTTCTCTGATTGCAACGCGGAGAGCCCAAACTTGGAAAGCGATAGCCAAAGATAACAACACCTAATCTCTGAATGTATCTGCTCCTTTCCAGTATGAGGAAACAGGTCTTTTTTAGCAGTTCTATTAGATTAGACAGCCTCAATCAATTGAGCAGAGGCAGCCAAAGGAGACGAGCGCTGCAACACGGGGAGGAAGCAGACTCGCCTTCTGCGCTCGGTGTTGTGGATTCGTTTTGACATCACAGCGTGATTGGAAATTGGACATGCTGTGTATTTGCATGTGCAAGACGCTCCCTGAAAAGCAAAAAAAAACCTCCCCGTTTTGTAGATTTGTTTTCGCTGTTCACATTCTAAAATTAATACGGACTGCCTCACTGTCACAGTCAGTCAGTAGAGGCTGCTTGAATCTTGCCACTGACAGATGTTTTCTGGCAAGTGGCTTCAGATTTGCTGCCTGCTGATTTTCCATCTGTATGGATCAAGTAATTAGATACAAGTCTACAAATATATATAAGTAGATTGGGCGTAGGTTTTATTAGTTAGTAGTAAATGCTTGGAAAAAAAAGACACGCAAAGAAATAGGAAAAATGCTAATGATTGAATGTCACCTGCTATTAAAAGCTGCAGGCATCAGTCCTGATTAACACAGCATTTGTCTCCAGGCTTGTGGTGTTTTCAGATGCAGAAAGGCACCTGTAATAGGACTTTTTACTGTGGCATGTCGAGGAATTTAGAGCGTTCCCCTCTGTGTAAGGACATGGACCTTGTCCATTTCACATATAACAGAATTAAAGAAGGTTGGTTAGCCTAATAAAGTCAGACTGAGGGTCTGTGGTTGGGTGAATTGACTTGTATGTTTCCAATAGCAGGTCACTTTGTGTTTTATGAAAAACAAGTCTTTGGAAAAGTGATTGGGCATGCTTGGCTTCGGCTTGCGCGTGAACACGTAGCCGTGCAAATACATCTTAATTCTTTTTCCCTGCCCTTAAAAATGTCAAGCCCCTAACAAACAATGACAGTCTGAGCTATTTCTCAGAGCAGGTGTCTGTGATTAAAAACTCGCCTGCCTGCAAACCATTCATATGTGTCTTATTGGCATTCATATATGGGTTGTAAAGTTTGGTATAAAGACCTTCAAAACTTCAAAAAAAAAAAAACCATAACTGAATAACAGTGACACAAAGGCGTTACTTTGTCTGTGCCAAGCTACAAGGTTTTAGGTGCAGGAATGTACAGAAACAATAAACTTTTTGATATTGTTCAGCCAATTAACAGAGGGGGAGCTCTTCTGTGTAAAACACTGGGAAAGTGTTATTTTATTCCAGTGCTTCAATAAAGACTGAATTGTTATGCAGGTCTGCATATTGTTGAGAAAGGGCTTTTATGTGAATTTTATGTTTTTCATGTGTCACTGATACTGTTCTGTAGTTTTATTATGCCTCTTCTCGGAGTGAAATGGTCAGCACTTTGTCAGACATTAAAATGTAATGTGTCTCAAATAATGACGGTAGAGGCATCATGTCATTCAGATGGTGACTGGAAAATATGGTGCATGGCTTCAGAAGAAGCACAATTGATCATCGAAATGGCTATTTTGTTTTAATAAGCATCATGCACTGGAATTTACAACCCAAATACATACGCCTTCATAAACCAAATTTATTGTATATCTCACCACAAGGACTTTGCTGTAAATTGAAAGAGGTCTTTTTGCCTCACTCTGCAGCCTTTGTCTTTTTCCACTTACCAACAGGATTTTGCAGTTCAAGAACTTCCATCAACACAAAAGATCCAGCATGTGGAATCGGTTGATGCGGAGGAACAAGGCCAACCCCAGAGGTCTTACGAGCAACAGGAAAAGAATGTGCATGAGAAGGCGAGACAACAGCATGCGCCGAACAAGGCAGGCGGCAAGAAGAAATACGAGCCATGTCCGAGATGGAAGAATCTTGGTCTCATGTCTCCATGTGGGTATGTGATAATTCCTGATGTGACCTGAAACATCTTGGGGCTACCACGTCATGCACAAGGTGGTGATCCCTCTTGTTGAAGAGATGAGCGTCAGATGACAGTGATGCCAGACCTTTGTCATGTGTGCAGTGTGTCTGCCAGCACTCACACATTATCAAAAGATCGTTATACTGTATGGTTTATACATTTTAGGGCATATGCTAACATTGCTGATTACACAGTGATCTGAGTTAATAAATATGTTGTTCCACAGTTTAGAAACCCTTTCTGCCCAATTACAGACAGAAATGTTGGGGAAAAAGTCTCAGCGAAAAATCCCAAAAAGATCCATGACATATGGTCTTTGATTGATAAATAGATCTAGCAGGGGCTGAGCTGTTGCAGCTGTACCTTGTGATAACTATACCCATTTGAGGAGAAACTGGCTCAAGATAAAAGTATCCCAGTCGCTTAAAAAAAAAATGCCAGCTGAACCCTTGTCTCAAATTGTTAAATAATGATTATGTTTAAAAAAATAACCATTTTCAAAACAGAAGCAGACATAATGACTCTTATTTCACATCATTACAGTAAAGCAGAGGAGAAGAAACCAGCTAAGAGCACTGGAGAGGAGAAGTCTGCTGGAGTACAGAAGAAAAAGCTGGAACCGGGCGCCAGGAGCAAGATGAAAGCCGAATGCAATGTGTCAGCTTTACCCGAACGTCTGTCCTCCCTGAAAATGCAAGTGTCCCAAATTAATTGATTTAATTATAATCTGTTAAGGTGGAGTAAGCTACAGGATTTAGGAACTGACAAGAAGAGCTAAATGCTGTTTTATCACAAGTGAAGTTTGTGGAGGAAAGTGAACCTGCAAATATATTATCCATTGTACAGAACAAGAACCTATGTAAAAACGTTTTCTTCCTCCGGTTCTTGGCAGCTGGAGCTCCTCAGCTGTCTCCATACGAGCATCTGCCAATGTACACAGACTGCTAGCATCATAAATTGACACTAGCTACTGTTCACTGATAGCATTCTTCACTGCTCATCACTTAGTGTACTGGCAATAAAGACCCCGGGGTGCATTCACTCAATCACAGTCATTGCTTCACGCCACCCAGGATAGCGTGTTGGCCTGGCAGCTCCGTGAAGGTCTTGTTCATCATCTGTTGTGATGCTTCCTGGAAAACACTCCCTCACATCGGCTGGCTCCTTCTGATAATGTGCTCCCCTGGCAATGCTGTTCTGTATGTACATGGGAACTGTGTCTCAGCGGCCCCATTTGAATGCGTACCAAATTTCATTGCTCCACAGTGCCCAATATTCATGATACAGTTATCCAAGTGGCCTGAGCAACTTTAAAAAGCCATCTGCGTTTCTGTTTGCATCCAAAGCCTCACAAGAGTCTTTGCTCTGTATATGATGAAGACTCCAGTCCTCCCATGACATTATTCCAATCTTTATTTTCCTGCTGCTCAGATTCTGAGGAAGTTCAAACTTGACACTTGAATTTCAAAATCCTTAATGGGTCTCCTTGTGTGGGATGACAGGCTGTTTTTTCCATTTAAAACACAGGAAAAAAGATTGCATGAAATATTCCATCTACCGTTTTTTGTCTGGTTGTGTATTGTCTACTTGTTACACTATCCCTCACCTTCTGAGTGCACTGTTATCTGCCTTTTTTTTATTAGTAAAACCCCAGCAGGAGCTGCGCCAGTGGAAGCTTTCAGCGAGAGTTCATCGGAGAGTGAGGAGGAGGAAGAGCAACCAGAGCGCCGTCCAGAGAGTAACACAGATCTGCCTTCTGAGTACTGGCAGATCCAGAAACTAGTCAAGTACCTCAAGGTATGTCAGCATAACCCCGCCCACCACTGCTGATGGATTTGAGCACAAAACGGTGATTTGTACGGAGAGCCGCACTACTGCAGGCGAAGGCCGGCCACGACTGACAGGAAACGATAAAGTCCGATCTCTTTTCCTCCTCCATCTGTACAAGAATTTTGATGCCGCTCTCAGTCACTGTTCATCTTCCAAAAGCCTCCTCACAATAACATTGCACAGAAAACAATAGTTAGTAATAGTCTCTGAGGTGCAGGAGAACTCAGTATAGCTGCTAGATATCACGCAAAAGGTAATTTTCCAATCACATAATCTCACCTCTCTGTTTTGCCTCAGTCACATCAAAGTGCCACTCGTTTAAACAAAGAGCATATCAAATGAAATAAAGTTTAGGTTGCTCCCATTTTTAGCGGTCCTTTGCAGGAAGATGCTTATTGAAGTGGTTGGCTCGGCTTGTGGATTCCTGGTTTCTGACAGAGGCCTGTTTGGTTGCACATGTGAGCCAAGGCACAGGGGAAAGAGCTGTCTGACGGCAGCAGCTGTACGCACTGTTTGCCCACACCGCAGAAGCATAAAAATGAAGCGCGCCTGTGATAGGTCTGACAGGGCATATGGTGAATATTAATGTGTCAAAACATGGAAGGAAAAGAAAAGAGGATAGAAGCGCCAGTGACCCAGACTGGCTGGGATTACCTCTGACCACTTGACTTCAGAGATTAGCCTACCACGCTGAGTGGTCTCTATTATGTATTTATCTGCAGAGCATCATTCAGACAGATTATATTGAAAAAAATCTTTGTGTTTACTTGGTTTTGACAGGAATCTGTTTCATTACAATCCTGTCTTTTTACATTAAACACTAGAAGCACAGTTTGTACACAAAGAAAATGATAGGAATTGATGTTATTTCAGTGTGTCACAATAGTCGTCATTACAGTTTTATACAGTATGGGATTTCTTGATATCACCCAAAGATTTGGGTGCTGTGGCCTGGGTGAAAAGGATTGTTCACAGTAGATTTTCACTGCTCTAAAGTTCAACTAGAGGCAGATATTTTTAGCTCAGCTAAATAGAATATAATAGAAGGAAATTCCCTCTCTAAAAGCAGGCTGCTATTCCTTTCCAGAAAGGAAAAAATAAGATGTAAATGATATGAAGGAGGCAAATTCAGATAAAAAAAAACAAAACAAAAAAACCTCACTGGTTTGTATATTTTATACTTTTCAGCGGGGTTGTGGCGTGAGCTTTAGGGTTGTGTGTGTGTTCCTGCTTCAACAAGATGCAGCACTGCAGTAACCAACATGTCCCGGCTTTCTATCTGTCTGGAAACCACACAGCACAGTTATTTATGGGGTTTGTCCAGTAGTCATTTTATAATATCATTACCATCAGACGCAGAAACTTGCCATGAGCCAAGTTAAATATCTGTTTTATTTTAGGAGGAGATCTTTTTTTCCCCCTTTCCCCTTGCACTATAGACAGCCGTTTGTACTCTAGGAAGTTTAACACTTTCATAAAGCGACACATGGATGTTCTGTTTTGTGTTTTAATGATATTTATGTAAGAATATTTGCTGATGTGTTTGTTTTTATACTTGTATGACTGGAGATCTGTGCCTGTAAAATGGGTACATGGTCTCTCACATAATCCGGCATGTAGATATACTTCTCCATCCCAGCAAGCATGGGTTTATACAGTGTGTGTGTGTGTGTATGTGTGTAACACACTAACATGGAAAAATTAGTTTTACCATAAGTCACGTTTTATACTGTGTGTGTGTAAATATATACATATATATAGGCTGTACTTATATAGTTATATATTACAGCAAGACAATTTTGCCAAAAAGGCTAAATGTCTATTCCAGGACTAAATAACTTCACACGGTGAGTTTAGCGACTAAGCCATGAATTGTCATTTGGATATTTTGTCTCTGTTTAAATAAAGACAAAATTCACCAGCTGCTATCGGTTAGGTTGGCCCGTGGCTTTCTAAACATGAAACAATTTTCATATTCTCACAGATATAAATATTGTGTCTGATATGCAATATGTTCCTGCTTAACAGATAAACATCTCAATATTGTGTGTTGTAAACATTTTCATAATTTACTTTTTAAAATATGCATAATTTTACCAAACTTGTGGCCCTTTCCTCATCTTTTCTGAGCGGTCACAGTAAAAAGCATAATTCACCAGACAGATGTTAAAGAGTGTCACCATTAGAGCATCCTTCCTCCACAGTCCAGACCTTTAAAATTGTATTTCTGTAACTGTAAGTGTATAAATTCTGTAGATTCACAAGCCGAGCTGGGTCCTTGACACACATGGTATTGTGCTCAGCCCTCATTAAGGTTGCTCCCCCTCTGCTGGGCAGTCACAGTACTGCTGCCCCGCTCCTCTCTCATGAGAACCATTCTGCTAATTGCTACACTAAAACTAATCCTGTCTCCAGTGTGCAAGAACCAGCATCAGCTCATTTTCTTAACAGAAGTGCATTTGTAGCCAATTATGTTCTAAGTAGTTAAGCATTTTTTGATGCTTTTTTAACAGCACTCAATTAAAACTTGCACTTCTTAGTGCTTTGATACATTTACAACATGTCTAATATGGATAATTTACAAGAATAATTGCATCATGTCATTCTCATGAGTTAAGCAACTTTCAAATTCACAGAGCTGACTAGACGTTTGCTCAGAGTGCACTGCGTTCATTTTATGACAGCAAGGCTTATTAAGTGATCAAGTTTTATGTTAAAGGAGATCCTGTGTCAAATATGAAGCAAGAAACAACCAGTGATCATTCACTCTGTCCCTGCAGTACCTTTCCCATAATAGCGCAGGAGATTGGGTTTGTTCTTGTCATTAGTAGCCCTCCCTGTACGCCTGCTGTAGACTGCAGAGAAGTATGAAACCTCATGCATCCTCTATGGCTCGACCTCTGCCAAGACCCGCTACTTCTCTCTTACACTAAGCTCGATGAAGCTCTGGCAGTGGCCAGAGTCCAT
Organism: Haemulon aurolineatum; assembly: GCA_038406115.1. Lineage (NCBI taxonomy): Eukaryota > Metazoa > Chordata > Actinopteri > Lutjaniformes > Haemulidae > Haemulon > Haemulon aurolineatum. The sequence continues at coordinate 18,010,551 of JBCAUF010000072.1, read as the reverse complement.
CTGTCACCAGTCCAGCATTGCAGACGCACACTCTTATGTATCTCTGCACTTGTACTCAATATGCACGTTTACCCCTGCTGGCACATAGTCTTGGCCTAACACACACTCACACAGAAAGTATTCACAACAAAATAAATGCTGTTAAGAAAATGGCCTGAGGTCAACAGGGTATCATTGACAGCCCATTTAACCCCAGCCCTGCTCCCACATGCTGAGTGCTGTGATTTATAGGCCTGGAGTGGCTCAGGGCAGTCTGTGTCTGCAGAATCCAGTTTGCTGCTCCAGAGGAACCAGACTACAATAAGACCTCCATTCAGTAGTGCAAAGGCATCGGCTATTTAGTAGCTCAGGCTGAGAGCCCTGCAGTAAAGGAAGAGGCTACATGTGTAAAGCATCTTCAAGTGGCTAATATCAGGTTCACCTCATGAGTGGAATCTGATCCCGCAATCTTGCTTAATCTCTTCTTTTTGATTTTGATTCTGTAATTTCATCAGACAAGTGATAAAGAGTTTGTTCAGCTGCCTTTAATCATCACTGGCTGAGCTGCCATTGAACTGCTGATAAATGACTATTATCTTTCTAAAGAGCATTTTACAGACTCCAGAGGGATGTGTTTGGGTCATATGCACTGTCATTAGATAGTAAGTCTGAAAAGGCTTTACACAGCTTCTGACACTTCTTTTAAACTTGGTGTTTTGTGTAATGACTTGAATATATTTTTCTATCCACATGGACTGCGTGGATCTATGAATGGCTGTGTCATTCTGTCAGTGTGTCTGACTTTGGTCCAGACTTTCATGTTTCTACAGCGATTGGTTAGTAGATAGTTTTTGTGGTTAGATTTGCAGAAAATTATGTCATTCAAGGTTGGTGATTCCCTGACTTTTCCTCAAGCACCACTATGAAGTTGGCAGGTTCAGAGTAAAATGTCTTGACAACTTATAGATGGACTGATAATACATTTGGTAGAAATTTAGATATTCATGTCCCCGTAGGATGAATCCCTGACTGTGGTGATATCTTAAATTCACCTATGTCGATCACCAGGTTAATGACCTATACTATTTATTTATATATTTTTATATTTATTATTAATCCATAATGACACTCCTTCAGACGTTTTTTGAAATCTGGGTCGATTGAATTAAAGGAATTGTAGTGATTTGCGATATGCAGTGTTTGCCCCAACTGCCCCAAAATAAGGTACCAGGTACAATCCAAATGTTTTGATCATAGTCAACCAAAACGAGTGAGTCGAGTCAAGCCGTGCCGAGCCGTACCGTGCAGTGGAATTACAAGTGTAGCCTCACAGAGCTGCTGGGATGGCTTTATTGAGTTAAATTTACTAAGGCATTCGTCATTGCTGTAAGCAGTGGCAAATGACTGGTGGACCTGGAGTCACTGCGATTTATGAAACAGACCTTTAAGGATTTAGAATACACTGTAAATTAACTTATTTTTGGTTTTACACACTGATTACTGAAATGCAAAACTAGTAGGCCAAGACATGCAGTTAATATATCCCCACCAAAAGAGCGCACTGATATTAAACTACTCTTTGAATTTCTTGTTCCAAGGTCGAATGGTGGTTGCATTGGTTCCACTGTGAGCATCTGCCCATATCATGCTCAGAGTCAAAGATCTTTCACCATAAAAGACTGTCAGATGTTGTCAATGTTTTAAAGAATGTCGACAATACTTCAAGACCAAAGCTAACAAAAATGAAAGCACATGATCTGTTTTCTGTTCTCCCAGCTATCACTCCCAAACATAGCTTTTTTTCGTTGTTTTTACAAGGTACGAACTTCGCCTGCTGAATCCTTTGAAGAGTGAGAATGGAGGAGACAAAGGAAGCAGTAGATCCACTGCTGTTAATGGGCAAATGGTTCACATTTAGGCTAGCATCATGATATGGAGAACACATGTGGCTGTTATCCTGCTGTGTCAGAGCGCTGCTTTGTGAGGGAGATATGATCAAACACCACTCGAGACTGTGGTATAGGCCTACACTGATCAGCCAGCCCCTCCGACAGCTGCATGAAGCAGATTACTGCCCCAGCTTTCTATTTAGGTGATAGACTATTTTCTACTTATAGGGTAGCTGATAGTAGGACATGCTACATTCCTGTGTTTAGTTAAAATTATCTGTTTGGGATGGTGCTGAAGTGTCAGATTGTTTGCAAAGTGTGCAACTAATAAAGAAATTGTTGAACGGTAGAGACGACCTTGAATCCGCTAGATGAGAATTCTGTCTGTTGCACATTTAAACGACGGCATAAAAGGAATAATATTTGATTGTTCACTTGCCAGGAGATTTTGGACTGGACGTTTCTGTGTCACATATCAAAGACGTGTAGCAGGTCTAGTATTACGGCAGCTATTGCTGTTGCATTTTCATACCATGAGCTTCTGTTTTATTCTGACTACTGTTTTTTTTTGCCCTCCTCATGATCAAAACCATTGCATGTCAACAAAGTTTGTTACGCAATTTCATAGAATCTAAAAC
>JBCAUF010000072.1:17984926-17995926 GCA_038406115.1 Haemulon aurolineatum | reverse complement strand
AAAAAAAGGATATGTAGTAAAATATTTTTTCTGAGTCTTTGTCTCCTAATTAGACACAGTGTTTAGAGGCATTAATGCAGATCTTGACCCTCTTTTTGGCTTCATAGTGTGCAGAGGACAGACAAACCCGTGACCTGGTGCGCAAGTACAAAGGCTTGCAGCCGCTGGTCTCACTGCTAAGCAAGGTGGACAACAAGCAGCTCCTGGCCGCTGCCACTGGGGCCATCTGGAAGTGTTCCATCAGCCTGGAGAATGTGGCTAAGTGAGGACTCGGGGGTCCCTCACCTTACTGCCCCTCATCAACGCATTCACACACACAGAAACATAACACACCAGAAATACAGAACACATTGCAGCCATATCTGTTGGATGTTTGAAACTCGTGGTAACAGATTAATACGACTTTGATAAATCACTCATTATGCATAGGAACAGCAGTTTAATGAGCCTCAGTGTAAAAGTGGGTTAATAGCAATCAGGCATTTTAGCCACATGTGCCTATAACATTTGGAAAATATGTTTGCTAAAACGATGTGGTTAACAGCAGTCTCTCAGTATGACTTGCGTGCATTATGGTTGTCATGCCATCATCACACATGTTACTTTTATGGAGGGCTCCTATTCATTCATGACTAGCTGTGTCACTTTTTCCACTCACATGCTGTTGTCATATCTGCCTTTCCTTCGCCGTTTTTTCTGGTTGAAGTGATTATTTGCGTAAAATGTAAAGTTTTTGCACGGATTCTATTAGCTCTGATCTTTTATGTGAGTGTTTGCTGCTAGAATTCAGTATTTTCCACCGTTAACAAAGGCTCAAGTCACTGTGCTGATTTTGTAGACTTCAGTGATGTGTTAGTCGGGCCTGTTAGTATCGAACCCAAATGTGGGCATACTGAAAGAATCAGCCTTGAGATGGTGATTATCTAATGTCAGAGGACGCAGGCTGACGGAGCCTTTAATCATTTGTCATGTAGGCAGAAGTTTATTTAAGTGTCACTTAGATGGGTTCTTTCAGATGTGACATTTCTGGATCGGTTTTTGACTTGTGCTTTCGTCTCAAACGAATTTTAAGTCAGTCATTTTCCCTGTAAAATAAATAATGCCCAGTGACCGTGCCCTGGCAACTCTATGCATTTCCACTAGTGCACCCTTAAAAGAATGATCTAGCTTTATTTATTTTCTTATTCAGTGTGCGGCCTGTCATAATATATGAGCCACATGCAGTAATTTAATAGCCTGATAACATATTAATCAATTCCAAGACTGTTATCTCACGTTCAGCCAAGAAACTGATAAGACATTATCTTTTAATCATTTTTATGGTGAAGATTAAAATTTTAAAGCTTGAGGCTTTTCACTGAGGTGAGATTGTGTGAAAATGCCATTCTTCTGACTCATAATGGCTGTATAGCTGAAATTGCAGTGGAATTCTAAAAATAACAAGAAAAAGGAGCAGTAGCACTCGCGGAGATCTTTCTTCACTTCATATATCACAACTGACAGAATGATATCCTGCATTTAAAGTCTAAGTTAAGTCCTCCCAACTGGAGCTGAGTGTCTGCTGCCACATCGAGTTAAGCAAGGATTCCTTTACAGGAGCGGAGGCATGACAATAACATTCTTTTAAAGCGAGACGGAGGTGGTGCGGCAGACAGTTCTGTTGGTACAAAATGTTGCAAGATTAAGCGTTTAAACTGGCTTCTTGATCATTAAAAAAAAAAAAAATCTTATGAAAACAACAAAACTGGCACAGATTGGAAACCCTCCTGACTGCAGCTTGGCATGATGATAAAACAAAGCTACACAGGCCATGAGTAATGTGGCAGCTTAATACACTTGTTGCCAGCACAGGCGCTCTGCCATATGTAATGACTTGTCACACTGTTGCTATGTAAAATACTTATATTACTACTGATAATAACAATAATAGAAATAATTATAATGATGCCATTAATCAAATGCAAACCACATTTAGTGACACTTCATTTACAAACACTTTGGTTTCCCTCACTCTAAATTTTAGTAGCAGAAGGCCTTAATATGAATAGAGTTCTCTTTTCATGGTATCTTTCTGTGTGTGTGTTTATGTGTGTGTGTGTGTGTGTGTGTGCGTGTGTGTTATGTTTGATTTTGGATTTTTGGACGATGTTCGCAGTTGGGTGTGAAGGCAAATGAAATTTGGGCTACCTCCTCGGGAGGAAACCAGCGTGATGCACAGCAAATGTTTTTAATGTGTACTTGAATGTGTAAGTGGATCTGTTTTTTCATCCTCTCTCAGGCTTATTTGAATCACTTAAAATGTCGAGGTCAGGCAAAAGCTTGGAATGAAGTGGCCGAGCCATTACTGTCAAAAAGGAAAGGCTGCTAATGGTAACAGGGTTTTAGGGGCATGCGCTCATTTCAGAATCAATCACCGGCTGAGTGGTGTGCTGAGATGAAAATCATTTCAGAATATATTTTGCTTCAGCGGAGTGTTGATTTTTTTCACTTTTCTGTCATTAAGTACATGGTCAAATGTAACTGAACCTGTGGCCCGCTGCAAACAACATGATTTTTTCTTTTCAAGTGACTGATGACTTGCGCGGTCTGGACAGTATAGAGGTCGGAGGACCTCCATTCAAGACAAGTAGCAGCATGTGCAAGCCATTTTCCTGATTGATGATGTATCAAAATGAGAGATGATTGATGCCCTGAAATATAACTACATTCATAACTTTAGTGTGTTTGTTTAAAGACCACATAAGCTTATGTTTTTCACAGGGCGTCCAATATTACAGGGAGAGTTATACCCGGGCCGTACTTATGTGCACAAGGGAAATGCCTTTGCGAAAGTCCTGCTTGGAAACACTGAAACATTATTTTGTGCAGATTTATGCATGCATTGTATGTGGCCCCTTGAGCCTGTATACCAAGGTGTTATGGACACACAAGAACGCTGTAAAAAGCCTTAACAAAAGAGTGAGGGAATAACTTTGCAATGGAAAGTCTTGACTGCCAAGTGTCGGACCATATTTGCCAGCACAGTAATGTTTGGGGTCAAGATTGTGGGGTTCGCTTCCAATTACTGACTACCCCTCCATCTTACCTCTGCTCCAGCCCTATGATGAGCACACCATAATTGCTCCTCCAAATGATACTTCTCCTTACCTCACAAAAGCTCTGTGCTCACCCAAGTCACTCACTGCTCTGCTGTTTCCTCTCAAATAAAAATCCTCTCTGTCTGTCAGTGAAATCTCAGCTTGATCGCGCAACTGTCTCTTGCTCTCTTCATGGTCATCGCTAAGCATTTTTTGGGTCCCTGAAATGTACTTTCACTTGGACGTTCCTAAAAACCCTTGTGAGTGTAAAAAGCAGCATTTAAGCGTCCTGCTCTTAGTTGAGTGGTATGCCTGGTGTAGAAGAATGAGAAAAGTAAAAGGCAGGCAATCAATCATACATTTCTGCTGCACAGAAGCCCCACTGTGGGTCCTGTGTCTTCTGACAGGCTTTAATAAGTTTCCCGTTGTATGGAGCCCAGTGTTTGCAGCAGAAGCCGCTTCAGGCAGTCTTGTGTAATGTTACTCTTGCCATCACGTAATTACTTCAGCTGGGATTGGCTTAACAAAAATAGGCACGACTTAGTGTTCATTTATCAAAAGTTATGTGTGTGATTACAAGATAATTCTACTGTAGTGAATTGCAGATGACACTTCAGCAATGGCAAAGGAACACTATTGTTTTTCTTTATGGTGAATTTCACCAAACCTAACTTTGGCAGCCCCTCTGTTCATTAGCAGTGTTTTCACTTGCAAGAATAGGCTGTGTGTCGGTGGACCCTGACCAAAACCAAATGACCTTGGCCATCTACAATAGCTTACGGCCCATGATGCCAGCAACCGTAACTGTGAATAAAAACAGTCGTAGAACTTAACTGTACATCAGAGGTTTGTTGAGGTTTTTTGTTACCACATTATATCCCTTTTAAATGTTTACTATAGTTTACCACTCTATAGCATTGGCAAACAAGGCAAAATCACAGCAAAAGAGGGAGTGAGAGTTTCCAAGCCGCAGCAAAGCTTTGGTTATGCAAAGTACGTACAAGGGACAACTGTGAGCAGTCGTGGGAAAACTGCCTGTACTGCTGGGTTACAGTAAGAGATCTCTGCCCAATTATCTGCATCCACTGAGGATGCCATCTGTGACTTACACATCTCATTGCAGTTTTAGGGATGGCATTGTTGTCATCATGTAGGGTTTACCACTTTACTCCAGACTGAAAATCTCAACAACCATGGATAGCAGTAAAGGCTTTTACACACATTTCATGGTCCCCGGAGGGTGAATCATACGATTTACTTTATGTATAACTAACTTGTCATCCAGCACCGCAGTCTTGGTACAGTCATGCATGGCTCCCAGATTATGTATCCTAAAAAATTGTTGATCTACTGACTTTTTATATAGCGTCACCATGAGGTTGATCTGGAAATGCCTCCGCAACTTTTGGTTCAATTGCCATGAATCTTGCAAAAGTAATGAAATTCCCATTACCCTCAGCCATCACCACTTAAGTGCAGCCTCTCCAACATGCTGAGTAGGTCAACATGGTAACCTTTATACCTTGTAAGCATGTTAGCATTCAGCTCATGGCACAGTTGTGACTCTTTGCCTTGTTTCTTGTTCACTCACCTCTCAATCACTTGATGATCAACTCCTTTCAAGCGCTATAATGGCTCTTCCTCTTCTCTACCCTTGAAAGGTTCGAGGAGTACAAAGCCCTGGAGACCCTGGTTACACTACTGACAGATCAGCCTGAAGAGGTGTTGGTCAACGTAGTGGGAGCCCTGGGAGAATTCGCCCAGATACCTGCTAACAAGGCCACGATTCGCAAGTGTGGAGGCATCAAGTCGCTTGTTAACCTGCTCACTGGAACCAACGAGGCATGTTGACTTTTGTCTCACTGCACAAAGAGTCACCTCATCTTTAGAACATGCTCCTGTATTGATTTGTGCGTGTGCGTTTTTCTTTTTATTTTATGTCATTTAACCAGGCGCTGCTCGTGAATGTAACCAAGGCGGTGGGCGCCTGTGCCACAGATATGGACAACATGGCGTAAGTCTCATCCAGCCAGCCAACATGGTCTTTGGCATTTACAGTCCAGTTTACACAAGGCAAACAGCCCCATGTGAGGTGTGTTTTAAAATGTGATTAGTGGCTTACTCACTGTCATTACTGAATTAGCCCCACACATTCTTGGCCATCGATTGATGTCATATGTTTTGAGAAGGGAATGACACCAATTCCAGGATCCAAACACAGTATCATTAACCTGTCATGGGCTGATGCTTAAAGAAATCTATGTTCTTTTAATTTGTAATTATGCAGGTAGTTTTCCCTTTTATCTCCAGTTTAATGACAGATTTTGGAAGCTTTGTTTATTGTACCTGCTGTGTTAAATATGGTTGTGGTTTAATTCCCAGTGCTTTACTATAACTTTGTGGTCACTGTCAGGGCTCGAGCTGGTCAGACGAACATACCTAAAGCCCTACCCTGTCCAAGACTACATGGCTGGGAAAACACAGTGAACCACAGTCCAGAGCAGTCTTTGTTCTGTTCATTTAACCTCACCCTCAATACTGCAGAACATTGCGGAGCTTCCATCTGTGCCTCATTGCTTTTTACAAGGTTGTTATGGACTACAAGACCCTTCTTAATTAGCGCTGGACACAAATACAACTTAATGACTGAGTTTTCTGAGTTTACATCGTCAGTTAGCTGTTAATGCTATCATAGAAGCCTATTAATTTGTTTGGAGGAAAAAAAACACGCGGTTCAATTAAAAGCGAAGCGTGTCAAAATAAAACCTCTAACTGTGGTAAACTACACATGAGAGGAGAAGTGTTTTGTGTCGGTTCAACATGTTCTCCATGTTTTCTCACAGCGTGTATATTTAGGTCAGACTTTGTAATCTTTCAGCCTTCACACATAGCTGTAAACAGAAAGTTCTTATTTCAACGGTTGCTTTTTGTATGTTTTGTGGCGATGGCTTATTTCGAGACATGTATTTGTACAGTAGTTTGCGGAGCAATTAGCATAACTCACTTTTGATTGTTTCCTGCTCCAAACCAACACTGCTGGAGCTGTTTTTCAGATTCCCTGTGATTAGACAGTGTTTGGCTAGCAAACAAATATGATGATGATGTATGCTTGATACCACACAGCTAGCTACAACATTCTTGTCAGTTAACATGACTTCATTTCACCAACAGAGCCCTTTTTCTCAAACACCACGTTCTGTTGATCAGTGCAATCATTCTCTCATCATCATTCTGATGCAGGTCATCCATAACTAGTGAAAGCCCAAAACAAACATTGATGACTTTCAAGTTTTCCATGAAATACTCCTATGTTTGTTTTTATTCTCAACCAGTAGGCAGTGTGTGGTTAATGACATAGCACTTCCTCCAATGAATCCTATGTAGCTACAAGAGTGAACACACGTTGTTTAATGCCTCCAGGGTTTGTGGTCTCCTCCTCTAATCCATCACTGTCAGCCGCGACTTCATTGCTAATCTGTTTCATACCTGCTTCACGGGAAGACGGAGCTGTTTTGGCGGATGATATGACGCTTCACTTTTGTTTTTGGTCCGGATTTAAGAGGCCCTGCAGACTGGAATCTGATGTTATGATCCCTCTAGACTGATTTATGTGCAAACGGAAGACAGATGGCGCAGGGGACGTCCCTGATGAGTGTTCGCTCGTTGCCAGTCACGGAGATACTGTGATTAGGGAGTGTTTAAGTAATTATGACAGCATTCAATGTCGGGCTTGTTGGTGGAAGCACACATGGGGAACACGTTACATGTTATTTATACCAGACAACGGGTGCACTGTGGCGTAATTCTTTGGGTTCCCAGACCCTGACTGCAGTTTTGACTACAGTCATGTATACGACATGAAATACAGCTCATGCCTAAGTAAACTTCACTCAGACTCTATGAAATATAGAGCGATCTGTCTCTGGCTCTGTTTGATTTGGAAAGAAGTCCTCTTTTTGGCTCCGGTTGAAAAACAAGCCACCAACATAAAGTGTAAGTTTGTCTCAGTTTCTATTTATAAATCCATGTATGAAGCACTATGCACAGATGTATGCGAGTTAACCTCTGGCCTCGAGTATTGCTGGGCTTTTCCGTGGAGAACGATTTGAAAGAGCAGACGGTGGGTGGGTCTCAGGCCTGGCGAGGAACTGAGCAGGACTGAAGGCAAGTTGTGATGAACAGTCAATGCTGAAATCGATCAACGCTTTGATCCGAGTTGGCTGTAGTTGCGTTGAGCCTCGGCCAGGCTGATAGAGCCAGAGCTCTGAGAAACAAACACGATCGGTTACACTGTTAAGTCTTTCAAGCAGAAAATTATGTCTAATGAAAGATCTGATTAAAATTATAATGTTTATTTCAGTTTCTCTTATTCTGTCACAATACCTGTCTGTCTCTCTGTCTGTCCTTACAGAATCATTGACCAGCTCGATGGAGTCCGCCTGGTGTGGTCCTTATTGAAAAACCCCAGTGCAGATGTTCAGTCCAGTGCTGCATGGGCCCTTTGTCCATGCATTCAGAATGCAAAGGTACAGTGCATTTGAAGGTGAAGTACATCTGTCTTCTGCCTCTGTCCTGTGACTGTGCGAGTGGAGCACGCCAAAGGCACATGGACAGCCTCTAAATCAAAGAGGTCTGCAGAGTTCGTGTCGTTTCAGAATAAAGGGTTATCCCACTAACAAAACCCAAGCCCGCCTATATCACCATGCTTGTCTCCTAAGCTCTCTCCCTCCAACCAACTGCTGCTGGGAGGTTAGCAGGGGCAGAGCTGTGTCAGGGGAGGCTTACATGAACCTCGGGCTAATATGAAGCAGAGAAGCCTCCTTGGCACACTGGGATTGGTGAATTGGGAAGCAGGCAGAGAGAAAGACTGAGTAATATCCTGTGGCATGGCTTCTGATTTCTCAGCTGAAAATCTTCACTCAACATGCTGCTACTTACCGAGGCACACAGTCCACACATGGAGCATAGGGGACCAGACAGTTTCTGTGATCCCTGATGAAAACATTTCACCGATGGCTTGCAAAAGAACCCACAACAAGCACATGAACACTACTGATATACTTTGAGATAGAACCATGCATAAAATAAAATGAATGTGTGGAGGTCCATAAACATCACACACAGATTTTACACATTAAAGTCTGTATATAGACATTGGGGAGTACTTAGCTCAAGTCAAGTGATGTCACTTGAATCAGTGTGAGCTTACCAGACCTCTGTAATGTGCTTTTCATCTCTACTTGAGGTCAGTGGCTCAAAGCCATGCACTATAACACATCCAGATCTCAGACTAAACTATTGGTTGTCAGGTTGCATTGTGGGTAATGTAGGCACCAGGTTTTGACCAGGAAGAAGTATACTGCAAAGAAATTTGACTTTATTTGAATCAAACTGTCCATCATGACTGAGCCAATGCTGAATTTCCTCTCTTAAAACACTCTGAGCTCCCTTATGCCATCGTCACAGGCCTTTAGCTTCGTGTTTCACAGCAGTGTTGTCAGTCAACTCTAATTTCAGTTGGACATCAGCAGGTCTTTGATCCCCTGAGCACATCATTTCCAGCTACAAACGTAATGTTGTTCTATTAGATTATCGCTGTGATTAAGGTAAACAGCTTGTCAGTGGGACAATCTGGTTAAGTTTAAACGGATATATTGGGCCCAGGCAGGTGTCTTGGGGGTGAGGTCCTTTTTTTTTTTTTTTTTTTTAGCTGGCTGGAATTTCTCTGGCCCAGAAGTGTAGCAAAAATGATGCATGGCAACCATATGGAGTTAGAGGGGGGACTGCGGACCTGCTATTGAGCGCTAACAAAGTTTGACAATGTTTGTCTGGATGTCAGCGTGCCAATTTTGAGGGAAATTCATGAACATGCTTTTCGGGTGATTTTTCTGGGACAGGGGCAATGACAAGAGCTAAATAGCACTCTTTGCCCATTGAGTTGAGGAACCTGATACAGCTGCCTCGGCGCAGTCGTTATTTAGATAAAAACCCCCATGTGGTTTGAGTTAGCAGTTCCATAGTGGGTTTATGAGAGAGCTGTGGTATAAATGCATCTGCTGGATGCTCCATATAGTACTGCTGCCCCTCCACAGACAGACGCTGTGCTCCATGCCCAGAGGTCTACAACTTAAACTCACTTAGTGCCATACCAGCACTGTGAAGACTTAGTACTGCATCATTCAGTTATCTTCTTTCTATAATCAAGGAAGTAGAACCCTCCCAGTTGCACGTAATGGGGTGTATCATTAATTTGCCTGGACACAGACACACATTTAGATGCTTGATTTATTTTTCCTTTACACTGAAGCCGTTTATGTTATAGAAGCCTGATTGCTCTGGAGACGGGGTCATGCACGCGTCTGCCATTCTGCGCTTGGCTTGCTCCCCTCGCCTTGAGATCACGCACAGCAGATAATGTGTTTTCTATTTCATTTCATCCTGGGCAAGAGGAGGGGAGAGAGAAAGAGAGGATAGTGAGGAAGGCCTTTCCGTGTGCAGCCTCATAATGTTGCGGTTTTCAGTTCTGGGGGCCCGTCCAGGCCATGAAAGAGATTCTGGCTAGTCTGTCGCAGCTGGTGGCTTGAGAGAGCTTCCTCTGTCGCAGGGACTCCCGGCCAGCCGTCATCAGTATTCCTGAGGAAGGGCTTCCTGTGTGTCGGGGGGTCAGCTCCTGGCCCCGGCGGCCCCCCCTTCTTCCCCCTCCTTTACCCCGCACTGCACACATGGCTCATCCTCTGGCACGGCATCACAGGGCCCATACACGGCACCCTGGCCTGATCTCAGCGGTGAGCTTTCTGTTAGAGAGGAGAACACAGCCGTACGTCCAGCTCTCCCAGCTGTGCACCCAAACTGTAAATCAGCTACTGCTCTTTGTAACTGCTAGATTTGATGAAATACCTTAATTTATGGAATGAAGGACAACCATTCAGTTCACATAATAAATGATGTGATTATATAGCTCTGGACATTTAGATTGATGTTGAAATGGACTCAAATTAAGTGTGCTTTGTGATTTGCATTTAGTTTTCCATAATTGTATGCTTTTGGGGGAGATTTTGGTTCTATTTTCAAAGCACTGAACATTACAGACTCGGCCACCTTGATGTATTCTCCCATGGCTGGCGATACGGCGAGTTGTGATTTTAAACAGCAGCCTGATGCGCCAAGCCATACTGAAGCCTGCGCCAGCTCTTCCGCTGTGGTTGTCTCAGCGCTCCCCACCGGCCTGTCGGTTTGGTAGGAATTGCCCCGTAAGTGGCTAAGAGTCCTGTGGTACCAGTTGGTGCCACGGACTCAAACCATGAAGCCTTGAGTCTACACTGTGCGGCTGATCTGGGACAAAGGTTTTAAATGTCCCTTCTGAGCTCTTAATTCTATGGGTCATCTTCATTATGACATGTTAGGATTTGACAAAGATGTCAAACTCGTTGATTCCATGCCCAGAAACACGACACACTTCGGGTATTTCTTTTAAAGCATCGGTTTTACATCAACAAAGACAGTTCCACTGGTCGGGTTGCACTAATGAGACTCTGATGAAAGCAGTTTGTATTTATTTAGTGTCCTTTGTTTGGTCTGCCTGCCTCTCCTCTTTCCTCAGTCACTACACTACCTCCCTCTCCATCCTCCTCCTTGTTCATTTTGACAGAGCACCAGCTAATAACAGATTCTCTGTCTGTCTATAGGATGCAGGGGAAATGGTGCGCTCCCTCGTCGGCGGATTGGAACTGATTGTTAATTTGCTGAAGTCAACAAACAGCGAAGTGCTGGCCAGCATTTGCGCAGCCATCGCCAAGATAGCCAAAGACAAAGAGAATCTGGCAGTCCTCACTGATCACGGGGTTGTCCCACTGCTGGCCAAGTTGACTAAGACAGTAAGTACACCTCACTACAGGAGACAAACAGCATGGTTTTACCATTCAT
>JBCAUF010000072.1:17683070-17693612 GCA_038406115.1 Haemulon aurolineatum | reverse complement strand
CCGTGGAATGAGACTCAACAATTAACTGACTCTAGTTGGTGTCACTCTGGTGATGTTTTGAGCTAATTTGCAAAAATTTGCTAATTAGCTCTACAGCTGAGACTGACGGGACTGTCCTTGTCACTGTTTTCCAGGTCATGAACCAAAGTACAGGGCAAATTCTGATGTGATGTCAACAATGAATTTAAAATCAGGGGATTAGCAAAGTCAAAGGGATTCATCCACTGGCAACCATGACTGTCTATGCAAGATGTCCTGGCAGTCCATCCATTATTCAAGATATTTCAGTCTGGACCAAAGTGGTAGACTGGCCAACTGACTGACTGGCCAATAAACACTGCCATCCCTAAAGCCAAGCCTCTAGCATGATAAATAAAAAGTGTCTTACCTGTGGAACAACTGTGAAGAGAAATGAGGAGTGAAGACTGCTCTTTGTAACTGCACGGCAGCAGCATGGTTTTTAACATTCACCGAGGCCGCCATCTCAGAGATATAATTTAAAGATATCCATCAGTCTTCCCTCCCCAGCCCTCTGAGCTGCTCTTCAGGCCGACCAACAGGCCTTAACCGTGGCCATCTCTGCTCTGGCTGATAACCTCTCACAAAGCGGGGGTGCTGGTGTCACCGCTGGCCAAAGCGGGACGGTGTTTGGAGCACATTTTCTGCTTGGATGGACTCAATGTTTTTGGAATTCTATTGACTCTGCTGCTGCTGGCACCGCTGCTGATCTGAGTAAGGAGAAAAAATGAAATAAGGTGACAGCAGGGAGATGTATAAACCTGCTTTCCGTGATGGAAGGTGAGATTGCGAGGACTGGTGGAGCGGGTGGGTTTGGGCTCCGGGGTGTACAACCTGCGCTTGTGCCTTTGCCCCTTACACGGCTGAAATGTCAAATCTGCCCTTTTTGCTCAGTTCAAATGTTATTATTTTCATCACATACAGTATGGTACAAGTCCCACTTGGTTGCCTGTCACTCACCTCCCTCAATCTTATTCAATCATCCCTTTTCTTATCTAGCTCCTGGCTTTAAGAACATCCAATTTTTCAATCTCTCAGCATCTGTCTATGCCCTGCATCTTTTTTAAATCTTTCTCTCTCCATGGTGATAGGCAATTAAGTTCCAGTATAATGTGTTCAACTCTGATCAACATAATTTCATCATTACTTTCACAGTATAGGTGCTAAATGCTCATAGCATGGAAGCTAAGCCATGCACAGTGCTGCTGTGAACAGGGTCAGCAGCAAAGCACCTCGACTTCAGAGTCTTTTTCCCAAGCAAAACTGATGTTACATCACTCATTACATTGCTCTCTTCCCGCAACCAGACTCCCTTGACAAAAACAGTTATTTTACCTGTGAGAACATGACCAGTCGTGTGTGGTATTTCATGACTTCTGTGTGTAAAGGGTTAGTTCTGATTTAACTATGCTGCCAGAGGATGATTTAATTAGTGAACAGTTCGACACGTTCTGAGTTGGACTCTCCAGCACTCAAGCTACCTCAAAGCACAGCACTGTCGAGGCAGTTTGCAACTGGTCAGCCACACAAGTTTAATTGTCAAAGTCTCTCAAATTTGAACACAGTACGAAAAATGTGCATGGATATACTTCAACCCGCAAGCAAATCAACTCGTGCATTGAAAATGAAGCGATTTTGCAGCAAAATCCTACAGTTTTAAATGGGTTTTAATATGACAACATTAACGTTGACATTCCCACAAATTGTTGCTCACAATGTCACTGGTGCATTGCCTGCACATTATGCCGAAAACATCATCTTTAAAGCACTGATTAATATGTATAACTCCCAAACCTCTCAGGGAGAGAGAGCTACTCTTTCCACCAGAACCAGCACAGTCACAGTGCCGTGAAGAGAGCACAGTTATGAAATGCCACATTGAATTTGGGTATTATGTTGAGACACTGGAGTTGCCAGGCACTGTGGGATTTATAACGTAATGAAAAAAACTCCTCCTCGCCATGGCCTGTCTCATTTGGCCCCCACGTCCGTTTCCCATAATGCTGGGCCACGGGGAGTCAAGCGCTCTGAATGGTCCTCTCCCTCGGATCTAATGTGTGCCCCACGCTGTTGTCAGAATGACTTAGCTGTTACCTGGTGAGAGGTGCTAAACGTCATCCAGGCATCCACAACAGAAGGTGTGTGGGGTGGCTCGGTAAAGCTGCTTCCCGGGGACACATCGCGAGGCTGAAAGCCGAGACTTTCAGAAACCGACGCTTACTGTTTTCAGGTACGCTTTAATCGGTGCAGCCGCGCATCTGTTTTTCTGTCCTCGTCCTACTTCCTCTTCTTGCCAGACAGCCTCCCATGTGCCCGCGCTCATTCGCTCTTTGCCTGGGCCCACTTCAGCCATGCAACATCCTGACTGATGGCTCCCACAGCAGCACTCTAAATGACTGTGCCCATAACCATTAGAAAATATGGAACATGAGCACTAAGCTAGCGTTGAGAAACATACACTGCCGATTAATCAGGAAGGGGGGCTTTCCCCCCGCCTCTTTGATGCCGGTTGCTGTATTACATGGGCACAGGGGACGACTTCAGTGCTGAGGAGGCCAATAAAACAGCACACTCTCTTGGGGAGGCGAGCGCTGCCAGGCCATCCGCCGTCACCGGAGCCTGGTGATGTACTGGGCCATTAAAGCTCAGCGATACCCGATACTGGATGCCTGCAGGGGGCCGCGGGGGTCTGTTCTCATCTCGGCTTTTACAATCTGGCTAATTTCTGGGGAGGAAATCTATGCGCAGAGTTCAATCCTAATGAAGTCAGGAACATTTGCGTGAATAAAGCTGGAGAAATGTAACTCCATATCCATACGGGTGTCGCGGGTCGCCGGCGTGAGCTAACTGCTGGAGGTAAAATGACATCGATTCAAATTACTTTAGAGAACTCTTTGCAGCTTTCAGCGCGCCTCACCGTGCATTGTGATTACCTGTTTGAGAAAAACAGAAGCTCCATTCAAGGAGGCAATTTCCATTTTTTCCCCCCTTTCAGTTGTACTACAAAAGGAGCAAAGCAAAGGAAACTGCTGGGATTGTTTTTAAGTTACCAACATGGCCCGCTGCCTAACAAGGAGCTTGGGGGAATAACATGTTAAGTGGAGTTGTGAGCTAGAGTCCTGCACTGTTGTGTTGATGTTTATTGCCCACAAACAGCCAGGCACGGAGTCTCTACCTTATCCTGCACATGAAAGCCTGGCCCGATTTCAAAGTTTCCAAAGAGAGCACAGTCTGCAAAACACCTGCGAGATAACACTCAGGGAGGATTAAACTGCCATTTGACTCTCTCTCTCTCTCCCTTTCCCTCCCTCCGCCTCTCTCTGCCTCCCTCACCCTCTTTTCATGTGTCGAGTCTCAAGTAAAGACTGCGACCGTGGCATTCCTGCTGGCTCCAAAGGCAGACTCGCCGATATCATTCAGAAGTGAGCCCCTCGGATTTGTTTACTTAATCCAATATTTATGCTCTGTGTATGTTCGGGAATGCAAAACAGTTTGTGCCTCCAACAAACAAGACACACAGTCCCCAGATAAATGCGAAAAAATGCCAGAATGGTCGGAGTTGGGGGGTGAGGAGAGAAAAGAAAACAGGGGAAAAAAATAAGAGTATTAAGGGAAATTCTGCGAAATGTTTGTGGCTCACGGTAGAGAAAGATAGCCGCAGTTGAACCTGGGAGGAATTATCACAGCGGGCAAATTAAATGTGTTCAACATCTCCACTGTTCATTCGTGGACAAAGTGATGCACGAGTCTGGCCAGGGCTTAGTCAAATTGCAGCAGGAGTGTGCAAAATCACATTAAGCGGGCGCAAAATTATAACGTCACGTGAGCGGATTTCGCCGTCTGCTCGTCGGAACAAGTGGAAACGCAACTTTGAATTCAACAGAGACCGACTATCCTCCACAGCTCAGGTCTGGGAGTATAAACTAATGTAGCAGTCAATGTGAGGGTGAAAGCCCTCGAGGAAGCACGGTCCATCTGAAACATCCTCCATCCCTTTGATCTCATCTGATTTTCTCGGAGGGGGCTGTTTTGTCTGATAGCACTGGCTCTGCTCTCGCCATATCCACGCCCCGGCCGCGATGTTCTCCCAGAGGGGAGTGTCGGGATGTCTCCGCTCTGCACCCTCCGCGTCCGGATGAATTGGTCAAAGGCCTCATCTGCCCGCTGATCTCCCAGAGCCCACGCCTGGAGGACGTTCATGGTCACGCTGCCTGGTGGGAAGGCGGGACCCCTGCTGTGGCTGTCAGCGATTCACCCACAGCCCGGCTCACAATTGAACGTTGCAATTTGTTCCAGGCAGGAGAGCTTTCGCCGGACTCCTCCAGACTGTCGAGAACATATTGCTGTATGTATAGATAATATGGTCAAGAGGCATTTTCGCCTCAGGCAAAATGACATCACATTCAGTCGAGCCCGGTTTCAACATCGTTGCCGGTTTCTCCATAGTTCCCCAAGGCTCCATATGTGTGGGTCTTATCAGCAGTCACATGCAGGCAATAAGAGATAAAGCATCTTCTACTGTACATAGCACAGCGCAAACACAGATAAACGCATACACATGAACAGATAAACAGAAACAGATCTGTAGTGTAACATGGTACATTTCTGTATTTATTTTCAAGCCCTGCACCCAGCCTGCATCCTTTAAGAGCAAATGCAATATGTTGATACTTTACACATTAACTAGTGGGCTTGAATTGATGCCGAATAGCTTAATATTTTTCACAGTTAATAAAACAGCACTGGGCCTGATGCAAGCGTGCCGAGTTGGGCTGAAATAAAGGTTCTTTGAAGATGCACGTCAAGGCTCGATGCATAAATGCAGAACACAGTGTTTCATGGATCTAAGTGTCGAGCAAGCCGATTGTTTGATCCAACGCCTGTGAAGACGCAGGTTTCAAAAGGAAAAAAAAGGAAAAAAGTAAGTATACAGTCCAAAAAAACAGCTGCTCAAACATTTTGAACAGATTTTGACTGCTTGTAGTGCTATGGAGCAACGGCTATAGGAGTGGGTCCCTGCTTTTTTGTATTGGGCATGAGAACGCACATAAATAAGCATGTAGAGGTGTGATATACATTCCTATCACTGAGTCACAGCTGGCAGCAGTAACATGCAAAGAAACATAGCTATGCACCAACAAGGGACTGCTAGCAAACATGGATGCACACAATTTAAAATATTTTTAAAAATACACTTGGCAAATGTTTTATAACAGAAGACGCTCTAAAAGATTGCTAAGTGCCTTTATAGAAACAATGATCAAGTTTCTTGGATAATCCACAGAACTCACTATCAACAACTCTATTTGGAACTACTTCAAATTGAATCTGAAGAAAACTTCTAGCAACTGTTGATGTGGTGTGCTGTGTTTGTTAACAGCTGCTGTTTTTTTTCACAATGACATTTCTAAGCGAGCATCACAAATAAAAATCCCATTCCCCTCTATTGTATTGGAATGAATGCCGAAATCCAAGAGAGAGATATCTTAACAAATAATACCTTTCTGATAAAACTATCTGTGTGGCTGGAGAACGTTAGAAGTAAAGGAGAAATTGTATTTTCTTTTAATTTCAGAGAACCAGACCTTTAAAACATCCCTGATCATTACCTTATATAAATAGAAAAACAACTCAATCCCTTTAACAGCTCCCTCATTTACTTCCCCATGACCTCAGGCATGATGATGTGCACAATGAGGTAGAACGTCATGTAGACTTAAGCTAAATGAGTTGTGAGGGCATTATTTATCATCAAAGGACTTTCTAATTACTCTTGATAGTTTAACATGTTGAAGAGAACACCAAGAATATGAACTTTAGCTCTTATCGCCTATCTGGTGCTGAGGCAGAATTAAGGATTGGCCCTGCACATAATCACTTGGCACAGGCAATTATAAAAATAATTAGAATATTAATTAGAATTTCTCATTAGTGTGCCCTGTTGTTTTAGGAAATGAGTTTGATGATAGGAAGGCCTCTGGTCTTCATCCTCCCCAGCGGGGGCAGAGTTTGCCCTGAGAGCAGGAGTCGCGGCCTGCGGGAAAGTGACGGGGGAATGCTGGGAATATTATCGCGGGGAAGAAGAAAGAGAAAATCAAACAGAGATTAGGTGGAGTCGACATCGGATCGGGCAAAAAGGAGAGGCTACGACTGGGGAGTTGCTTGTTTAATTGAGAGCCAGGGGGGTGTTTACACAGCTAATGTCGAACCCACACTTGTAAGCGCGACATTATGCCTGCACCCTGTTCCCAGGCAACTTGATGAGGAGACTGCCATCGTATCACGTTGGGGTCCATCTGAATCGGGGGCCGAACAATGAACTTCTTGCCACTAACATATGCTTTCAGAGTCCAGCTCTGAGAGCAAATCTCATTTTGTTTCAGCGCGCTTTCTTTCATTCTTTCATTCAGTGCCGTGCTCTTGTTATCTACCATATTTCCTTTTAGTCCGAGGCCATTCTGTATCCCAAAAGACATGGTGTTGAAAATTCAACCAGAATGGGATCTTTCAATTAGCCCTGGCCTGTGTTTGTCTGTGGAATATTAATGCTTCCCCTCTCTTCCCACCGCCGCTGGCAGCGTGTTGCATTTCGCCCCACAGCACAGGCGGAGTGCAGAAGCGGGAGACCTATTCATTTGACGGGAAGGTTAGTGAATAATCAGCACGGGCCCGCCACGACACTGGATTGCACTGGAGACTGGGCCAGGTGCTCCGGTTCACAAAGTTATTTATTAACCGAGATCAGCATTCAAATTTATTCGGCTGTCACAGCTGCCATTCCCACGGTCATCTCACAGTCGTCGCATAGACACTCTGCGTGTTTATCATCTCTCTGTCCCTCAGTCTTTATCTCTCGCCGTCTCGCTTGTTCTCATTTGTTATTTTTCCTCCCCGAGCCTCACCCCCTCCCTCCTCCTCCCCCCGTTTTCATTTGCGCAGATTGAAAGTCCCAAATAAACAAAAGCAGAGAAGTCTTGAATTCAAACAACAGTTCTGACACCGGATGGGTTCATGAGATGCCATGCATATTAAAACGCTGTGTTGACAGCCACAGTCATGGGACGCGGAGTCCTAGTTCTAGAGCATGCGTTCGTGCTGATAAATAATTTGTCTCTGAACTTTCCATTCTGCTGTTAATTTATGAACAAAAATCCCCGCCGCGCGTCTCATGACATCCATGTGAGCTGTCAGTGCGAGGCAATAAGGCCACCCCCTCCGTACGCCGGCACCCCAGAATCCATACGGGTGTTGCGTTCGTTCGCGTTTGTCGGATTGAGCCTCCGGAATAGCTTTATGTAACCTACATACAACAGCATGCGGCACAATAGCGTGGCAGGCATCAAAGCAATCCCGCCGACTATCCAAGGAAACCCATTTCACTTCAAATCAGCCTGCACACAAACATTTTACAAACCCTCGCGTTTGACTCGACTCCCTTTGAAAAATAGATCATCATGTTTGACAAATAAATCCACATGGGTAAACAGGTGCACCCATCCCCTCTGTGTGAAAGCACTGACTGTGGCGATTGGCAATTTGCATGAGTGACTCGAGGTGTCTAAACAGTGAGGAAATAGAGCGCTGCCTATTATAGCACGCTATTGATACCACTGCCTTGTGTGCCTCCTCTGAGCGCAAAGAAACGCCTTTCATCTTTTGTCAGGGCACACAATGCTGCTTGTATTGTGGTGGAGGGTTTTTTTTTTATTTTTTTCTTCCTTCTGCAACAGGAAAGCTGAAATGATGAGATGTTCCAACGTGCCATTGTATGTTTTCCCATCAAGCTTCCACATGTAGCTGACAAATGACTACACAGACCCTCCATCGCTATGAGAAGGCCGTTCTCCAGGCGCCGCGATCTCTCTTTTTACATATTCGGGAGACGCACGCCGGTGGAAGGGAGAATGATAATGTTCTTGCCTTGGGGCGGTGTGCTCTGCAGTACCACAGAGCGCATCCCGAACCATTCGATGGCATCAACCGGGGGGGGGGGGGGACAAAGAGGCCGCGGCCAAAGGAGCGAGCGTCCAGCTGCCTTTCACCACCTCTCCCTGTGAATGACAGTTGAGACCTTGCCCGTGGAAAATGCCATGCAGACAGAGACAGACAGGGAGAAGAGGACGTGCCACACGTACACACTCCCCATCTGTCTACACATGGATGCTATTTCAATGTTCTTTCGCTTGCACCTGCATTTGCATACGAGCTAATTCAGCTTGCAGCTACAATTTAAATTCCTTGACATTCAATGGGATTCAGATGTGTTCTGTTTAGAAAGAAACGGTGTATTTACATATTTAGGCAAATACTGGTTTATGACAGCTCAATTTTTGCTATTTTTGCATTTCCACCCGTTCTGATGACACTGTAATGGCCAAAGTAAATTGCAGAGATTGGGGAACACTTGATTGTTAAAACCCTGTAAGATTATCTGACTTCTCATGTGTCTTGCCCTTTTGCAATTAGTGCAATTGTTCACGAATATAATGGGCAAATCAATACCAAAGTATGCCACGTAGACACAGGAACCGGAAAATTGAGAGCAACCTTGGAGCGCCATTGTTTGAATAATGCACTACTTGACTGACCTCATCATATCAATGCACTATGACCCCGTACATCAAGGTGGTAATAGGTGGAGTGGAGGCTGTTAGCACCGTCTCCTCCTCCGCCCCTCACTCAGTCACACACAGTATAAACCACTTCCTCCGGTTTGTAGCTGGAAGTAGCTGTCTGCGTGTTGACCTTGCCATGCTCCATTGATTTGGGTGCTCGATGCTCAGGTTGTCTGCATTTATTAAGATGGGAAGCCGATCAGGGGGTTGGTTCGAGTTGACAGGTTTGACACCAGACACCAGGTACCTTCCCCCGATGCTCTCAGGTCTTCTGACACAAGTCTAATGGGCTCCGACAGGCTCTCTGAATGGAAAATGTTAATGGTTGAGTATGTTAGCGAGATGTTACTAGCTCTAGCTGATATTATCAAAGGGTTTGGGGGGCTGGGTGGGAGTGGAGGAGGTGACTGGATAGCCAAGGTCCATGATCGCTCAGGATGTGAGAGACAGAGCTGAACAAAGGGAAACACAGAGCGACGTGAGAGAAGAAAAGAGAAAGACGAGATCGTGTGTACCAGCAGGCATAACAATATGCAATTACGGGCCTTCAATAGATGCATTTAGTCCATTTTAGATGGATTTTAATGCATAGCAGCAATCACTGCATTTTCCATTTAGCAAAAATGCACTTGCTTTGAAAGCAGAAGACAATTTTGATGGTTGCGCAGCCATTCAAGTTATTTTTAGTGGCAAATAAAAATTCTTCAGATGCACTTTTAATAGCTTTGAGGCATTAATGATGAAATTGCTCATCAATTTGGCCAAACATAGAGGAGTTACATTTAATATGACTTCCCAAAGAGACAACCTTTGTATGTCTACAACGTCCAACCCTGAAACAAGAATGTAAAAAGCTCTACCTTGATAAAACCAAAAAATTAATGACAAAATGTGTTTTGCAAATTCAAAAACCAGACTCTCTGAGAAGAAGAGAAATGTGAGTGGCAATGAGACCAAATGCCAACTAGCATTTTCCCTGATTTTAAAAAAGGTAACAGAATAAGCTGATTTACTTTTTGATTTATCCTTGCTCACCACCTCGCACTTCATTTAGTACTGTGCATAATTTTGAGAATTTCTAAATGGCAAAATTACCTCTGAGCAAGAAGAAAGGGAGGAAATGACTTGAGTGTCTTATTCACTTTGTGCATAATTTCATCAAAATGGAATTTTGTTCAAATTTGCAACGAGGACTCTGAATTGCACTTGCTCTTGGGCTCCTAATCAAAAAGGTGCACTTCAGCACACCATAGACGTCGCTTGTCCAGCCCACAAGTGACCTTAAAAGAGCTACTGTAACACCAATCACTGCAAAAATTCACAGAATCACATGCCACATGCAGCGAATTCCGGTTAATTTCAACCCATTTTCTCAAAGAGAGCTTCCTGCTGAGTAAGTAAGGTAAGAGTTATTCTTTGTCCTGATGTGGACCGCAGCAAGTAGTCCACTCTCGCAGAGAAAGAATATTTGAATGGAGTAGCAGTCCATGAGGTTATCAAGGGTGAAATGAAAGATGCAAATGCTTGTGGTAGATTTATGCAGGGGGTTTCTATGTGGTAAAAGGTTTGGTCAGAGCAGGATGATGTTGTATTAAGTCCTGCTTTCAGCAAAGATGCGTTTCTTTGTTTCTTTCTTTCTGGACAACAAACTGAAACCTGTCATTATGGGAAAACAACAGCCCTGGTTGTTTACTGAAATGACAGTAAGAGCAGGTTCAGCAGCAGAGGGATAGGTTTACGTTGTTATGCTGCACCAAAAAATCTTATGAGATGGTCGAGGGACGGAAGTGCATTCTCCAGAGGGTGCAGTTTATGTTTCCCGTCAACAGTCAACTCTGGTTTCTTTTTAGTTGTGAAGACAATCATTCTCAACATTCAGCAAATAGTTTTAACCGGATCAACTTAATCA
>JBCAUF010000072.1:17663473-17682970 GCA_038406115.1 Haemulon aurolineatum | reverse complement strand
CAGGGGAGTGGCAGAACAGAAAATACTCAAGACACAAGAGTAGCCTCAGAAAAGGAGATCATACTCCTACATACTAAAACTTGTTTTGTCTTTGTTGTTGTTTTTAACCATGACTACAATCCTTCCCTAATCTTAACCAAGTAGCCCTTTTAACCCCGATCATGATAATTTTTTCCAGCAGCAGTTTTTTTTACTTGTATCTTAGCCACCCAGAGACATTTTAGAAGCACTGACTAATGATATTGTCGGGTTAATAGGAAAGTCAGATGAATAATCACT
This sequence comes from Haemulon aurolineatum, assembly GCA_038406115.1. Classification (NCBI taxonomy): domain Eukaryota; kingdom Metazoa; phylum Chordata; class Actinopteri; order Lutjaniformes; family Haemulidae; genus Haemulon; species Haemulon aurolineatum. Next base: position 17,682,691 of record JBCAUF010000072.1, on the reverse strand, counting down.
TGATTAGATTGCTTTGTTTAAGGTTTATCTTGTTTCGTTTGGGGACTTTGGGTTTTCTTGTCATGTTCTTGCTGAAATTCGACCTGGTTTATTTTTGGAGACGAGAACCTTTTGCTTTCATGTTCACTGCTGCTGCCTCAGCCATCACCATACGAGGGGTTGCTTCATGTGGCCTTCTGTTCATTTGCAGAGTCTGAATTAATTTTATCGGCTAAGTATGTGGACTTGAAAGACTGAAGGACTTCAAGTATCTTAAGAGCTACCGAAGACTGGACTCAAACAGAGTGGAAAGAACAAAATAACTGGATAATACAGATAGTACAAATCCAGCTAAACAAAGTATTAAAGCTAAACAAATATATGCAAACTTCAATATAGTAAATACAAGCCTGATCTCATATGCATTTTATTACATAGTGCATGTCACATTGTAATATAAATAGTACATATTTTTTGCTGCAAAAGAATCCACCACAACTTCAAGCTATCACCGTAAAATCAAAATCCATTTCAACACTAATGCCATCCAATGCAATACTTTGTGGGGCTTTTATTGTTAACCAAACACTTCAACATTTAAAAAGAATTCAAACTGCCTGGCTTAATTTCGGGCCCTTCAGCAGAGAAGTCACTCATCCGTATTCTAATGAGATAGCCTCTATAGTTGAAACAAACTAACATTAAGGTAGAAATTAGGACAATTATTTTGCATCCGAGCTCACACAACCAGTCCAATTGTACTTCCCAGACACCAACCGGTAATTTAACGATGGTGAGGAATGTTTCACTTAACACTGCCTTTAATACAGTAGTTGCCAAAAATTCTCTTCCTCAATGGCATCCTGGGATGATTCAATTTCTGCACAATTCCATTGTTGTAATTGAACATGAACAGGAGTTTTTTAACTGAAAAAAACCCTACTCAGTTTGTACAGAAAGGTTAGAGTAGCATGTCTGCATTGGGTATGACTGTTTGGTTAGTAACACATTGGTAGAAAGAGGTGAATGCTGTACTGCTCATGAGAAAATAAAGTCGTCACCTGTTCTGATCTCTGTTTTTGGTTCCTTTACTTCTCTGGCCTTTCTTTTTGCGTCTGAGTCTGGTTCCAAAAGATTACCGCTTGCTAAGCCCTAACAGGAAATCTTAAGCGGTGTCCTTTCACATTTTCTATGCTGTTGTCTGGTTATGAATCAGGCAAAAGGCACCTGTTGAATCGCACGCTGTCTGATTTGGCCTTTTGCCTCAACTGCAAACTCTATCACACATGGCCTGTGCACTGATGCCAAATCTGAAAACTAGGTGTAATTGAGATGGTGTTTTCACAGAAACCTATAAACTTCAGATCATATTAACCTACTGTATACATGTATCGAAATCAACCTCTGATGGCATCTCTATGTGATAAAGCTTGGACAAGTAAAGCACTGATGTTGCTGCAAAAGATTATCTGCTGGAGCAAACATAAAAAACCTAAGAATCCTTTTTTTTCTCTTTTTTGGAAAAAAATATGTTTTTGAGAACAGTGCAGCTAATCATACTCAAGAGTTGCCTGGTTCCACGTATTCATGCTATTTCAGGCATGAGTGTCCTTTTATCCCTCTACCTCCTAATAGCTAAGCCCTATTGATTTTCCCTCCAAACATCTGTCCTATTAGTATGTTCTCATCAAATCTCTGATGAGGCCTATTTCCAAGATGAGCTGGAGCAAACCATGCAGCCATAACAACAGAACCCCATTAATGTAACCCTGAAAAGGTACCTACAAGTAGATGGAAAAGGATGGAAGAAGTAAACAGGGACCACAGGGTAAAATGGAAATAACCATGAAATAAACGACTTCAAATCATAACCAATGTTACTTCTGGGTTGAGAGTGGCCTCTCTATAAATGCAATCAGTCTTAATTTGGCTGGGGCCTGTACCGAAGCAGGACGGGGGCCCATATTACCAAGGTAACTAATTTCTATTAGCTTCAAACAGCTGAGAGAGGAGAGCTGGGGGGGGGAGAAACGGAGGGGGTGGAGGTAAGCCCAAGCTTGGACAGCCTCTGTAATTGGGCCAGGCATACATTTCTCAAAGGTAAAGACAAAGTGCCTGTTGTTCTTCTTGTTGCCTCCTGTGTTCTCATTATTAACAATGCAATCCAATCCGATACGAATGCTGAGACTGTGCAAATGGCTCTTTTTTTTTTTTAAACAGCTACATAAATCTTTTCTATGGTTTGATGGCATACATGATCATGACCGATTCAATGTAGGTCTTTACTCATCTTTCAGAGGCTGAGATGTGAAATTTATGGGATAATAACTGAGAATATGTACCAGCCTAAATGCTTGAGAGCTTTGGGCAATTTTGCTTTAATGGCTATTTTTCTAAAAAAGGCACAATAGGTTGGATAACAGTCGGGAAGAAATTACAAAGCTCCTGCACTTCTGACAATTGCTCTCTTCAACCTCTGTGAGCATATTTCTCATCCTTTATGTTCCTTCTTGCCACTGTCCTCTTATTAAAACCGCAGTGTGCAGTTTTGAGATGTAACAATTCTCTTTCCTTTAATAGTTTTAATATTTAATATTAACTCTCCTCAACCTGTATAGCAGTATGAAAGCGTTCATGTCGAAGGGACCATAATGTCACCAACCTGAGGAGACAATTATCCTCGTCTTCCTCAGTCTCTGCGAGTCACAGACTGTGTCAGACTACGTTCCACCTCTCGCCCCTGTCTTGTCCAACATGTGAACATGACTCCGCTCACTCAGTTACTGTGGGGTGAGAATGTCACCGAAAACCATGTGGCAGCACAGAGAGAGTGAGGTCTATATCTGGGTTTATTGGTGAAAGTGGCGGTTCGTAACAGTTTGATTTTATTTAACAAGCTAAGGTAGCAATGCCGGTAATAGAAAGAAGAATGAAGTGGGGGAAGGGACGCGAAGGGGGCGGTATGAATCATACAGAAAACGTGCGTGTGTGTGGTGGAACCTCGGAAACAGCTGTGCAGCGCCTCATAAATGCACCATGGAGACAGGTGCTCCCTAACATGGAAATATAGCCGCCATGCCAAAAGGAGAGGCCCTATTTCATGCAGCGCTGTGGGACGGGGCGGAGGCGATTCACGGTTCATCTCCGCTGACCCCTCTGTCCTTCAAGAAGATTAGCGCGAGCACATCAACTTGGAGCCAAAATGGAGGACGGCCTGGCCGCGGACATCTAGGTTCATCCTTTCTCTGACATTTGGGGGTTGGGGGTTGGGGAGGGGAGACATGTAATCAGTGCTAAAAACACGGCGGGGGAAGCAATACAAGAGGTACTGATGCGTAAAACCGGCCTGCACGCTGAATTCTGGAGCCGTCACCATTCTCAACAGCTCTTCAATCAAATTGATGCAATTGCCCTTTTTGCAAACACACTGAGTTGGTGACAGGCCCACGGCCTCTAGTACCCCCCCAGGCTCAAAATGAAGTCTGATTTCAATATGAAAGTGAGCTCTGCACATAATCAAGCTGAGAGGGGACCCAGAATTGGACACACACGAATGGTTGCCATCCAGAGCTTTTTTTTTTTTTCCATACTGATGTCTAAGCTCTGCACTTTCTTTTTTTTTGCCTTGGCTGCATGTTTTCCATATATTACACATGAGCATGGGGTTGAGATAATAAGGTTTCAACGCAGTGTCAGCAGTGGAGGTACATACATGCTCCTCTGCTGCTTTGACTAATGTGAATCCGGCACCCTACAGCAGACAACAGGTTTGTACTATCTGAAAGGTCTCACCCTACAATTCTGTATTCAGGCACTGCAGCAGCTCAAATGCACAATAAAGAAAAGTGAGCGAGTAAAACTTACAAAAATCAAAGACTTCTACGTGAACCCTCCTTCCCTCTCGGCGAATAGACTCAGGCTTCTCAGATTTATTTGGACAGTTGACAGAAGACGGAGGTCACACAGAGGTGGAGTCAGGAAAGGCTTTAGAGCTCCCCTGGCATCACCCTGCTGGGTTAGGAGGTTAGCAGGTTGGTACATGACATACATATCCTGCCAACTGATGCTATTTCTGTCTGGGCACCTGCTTGGAAGCTGGTTGGAGTGGCAAACAAGTGCAGACTCTGTCCTCCAACACTTCAGAGCACCGGCACTCTTCATAAGTGACAGTGGCTGGCATGCTACAGTGACTTTTGAATACAGAGTGTTGACGTGTCCTCTGTCAGTCCTGCTATATTCAGTTGACTTGGAATCCTGGCTGGAGTGCATCTCCAAACGCTTCAACAGAAACTATGGCTTTACAATGGAGACTTATCTAACTGAGGTCCGGAAACTTGGTTTTAATGCTGTACAATTATTTGAATGGCAATAATACAATTTTTACTGCCTTTTAAGACAAAATGACCACACAAATGTACATTGGCAGGGTCTGATTGTTGATCAATACCAATGACCCAATAAATACTTCTCCAGCTGTAGAGATTTCTGGCCTTCAAACACCATGTTTTGGCCCACTCTGTATTTGGAGCAAAAATGTCATTCTGAGGCCAAAACACAAATTACAAATCAATGTACTTATTTTCTAGTGTTTAGCAGCTTTTGGGCAGCATCCTGCACCAGTGGATCCATTCTTGTAATGAGGACAGTCACTTTAGTCTTATCCTAATTTCTGTTCTACTACCTGGCTGTAGACAAAGATAAAGGTTAAAAATGATCAGAGTTTACTAAACACAGCATTAGCGCTGTGAAAATGATGAATAATTGGTAATAAAAGCAAAGTTTCGAATGAAATGAGATTCCTGTCCAGACGATTGTAGCCCTTTGTTGTGACAAATCGAGTTCAGGAAGGAATGTTGTCCGTTTAATTTTATGGCTTTTGATCTGATGGTTACTTTTAAATTGGAACTGATTTAGCAGCAAATTGGCTGAGAACCTGTTTTTTTTAAATGAAGTAGTGTGAAAAATGGGAACTAATTTTTTATTAGAGGCCTAACTTACCTGAAAAACATGGTGTAGGGACATGATTATGCTGCTTATATCATATATATTACACACCAAAGCACTGTGAGTTGTTCATGTGATGTCTGCTCTCATACACTTAAGTCTTAAAAGCACAGGAAGTTCCCCCCCGCTAAGCCATAGAACTGGTGCCATGAGGATGTCCTAATGGCGTCTGACTGACGTCTTCACCATGTCACATAAACCTTCATTATCGTCCTTCAGTCTACATCCTGACGGCGGCGCGTGGCAGGTCAAAGCCATTACAATACAGCATTGCCAAAGACAATAGCATGTGTAGAGGTAGGTTTGGCTAAACCCAGCCCTCTATTGGATTAGGAGGCCAATGAGAGGGAAAGGCGATACCCCGTAATGATGTGTCGCGGCTGCCTGAAAAGGCATGGTCTGTGATGAATCGGAAGGTTTGGCCTCATAAATTATAATTATTTTGTGCCAGCACGGTTTGAGCGAGCCACTTAGCATCGCAGCATCTATCAGTCCACCCATATGGCACAGAGATTAACGCTGGACTTTTTTTTTTTTCCCTCCTCAGAAAAATGTCATTAGGGAGAGGGAGGAAAACAGAGTGATGTGGTTTAGGGAGGAAGGAGGCCACAGTGCTTGTATAAATCATACGGACTTTAGAACTGGCTTTGGAATGCAAGCACTCAGGGAGGTGGTGTTTTTACACACACAAGCCCGTGACATGCCAGTCCATGATTGGGGAGCCCCGTAAAAAATAGATATACTCTTGTCCTTCACATATGTAGTGAACTGATACTCACCGAGACACGTGGGGCCTGAATGTGAAGCCCACTGGGCCAGCCAAGGGTTTCTGAAACCAAACCTGAGCTGCTGTCAGAAGAAACAACGCTGGTTATGATTACACGTGTTTTCTCCTAACTCTTTACAACTGCTTCAACTGTAGTTTGTCCCTGCGGTTCATCAAGGTGTGTCGACATTTCTGAGGAAACCTGCAGTAGGCTAAAGAGAGGAAACAGTTTAACTCCAGGAGTATTCTGGAAATATCATTAGACTACAATTTCATCTCATTTTCATAGCTTTCTGTATGTGTGGCACACTCAATTGTTTTCATATGTGGTTCAGTTTAAATTCCAAGCCATTATGAAAACGCCTGGCTGCGCCGCTCATATAGAATCAAAAGATGAAAAACCCAGATACAATGCTCATGAAATCCCACTTGAGCAGAGTGACACATGCTCAGGCAGGCTTCTGGAGCCAACACTTGTACTGGGTTTCGTAATTTCCAATTAGCGTGCAATTCCGAGTCCTAATTCGATCCCGGCTAAACTCGTTTGCCAAGTCATGTGGCAAATCGCGTCTTGTCTAAAAATAACCATCCTAGACGTCCATGAAAAGAGGGAGTGAGCACGTTATTGTCAGCCCCGGTTGCACTGGTTGATATGAAAACCTCAAAAGGTCTGCAGTGGAAACACTAACTAGGTCATAGAGACGGGGAGAAAGGGAGAAAGAAGAAAGAGAGAGAGGCGAGCAGAGAATCAGCGAAAATGACAGGGAGATGGGCTGAGAGACTAACGACTAAAAAGGAAGGAAACCTCAGAGGTTGATGGGTTATGATCTAAAACCGAGGGAAATGCTGCTTCCCGCCTCAGTCTGGCGCCTGTCCAGAGGCTCATCCACGGCTTCCCTGATGTTTTTATGTGACCAGACAGCAGACCGCGGGGCACAAGTTGCTCTGATAGCAGGTCCTTACATCTCCTCGGTGGTTTTCCTGCCCCACCAGCGACCGGCGCTGAGAGAGGACCTGTTGTTTGACGCGCTGAAGCAGCTCTGGCCTCGGGACAATGTGGCTGTAAAGTTTGCTCTGCAGTCAGAGTGATTTGGAACCTCGCAATTTTCGGATCAGCTTTTATGGTCTGCAGAGGGTTTGCAGTTAAAAAAAAAAAAAAAAGAATAAATAAAACTCAAAGCAAGTGCTGGCAATTGCTCACGGCTGGCTGCACAAATAAGAGGGCTGTTTCTATATTTTGATTAACACCATACAACAGTCATTTACCCAACTCGTTTCATTGCTGTACGGTGCAGATGTCCACCTGCAGTGAAAAATGTGCTTCATGAAATATTAATGCCGGTGCTCAGTGGCTCTTTGTGTATAGAAAGCCCTGCCAGTACAGGCTAAATAATGACAATACAAGGAAGCTCCTCTGGCCTGCAAGGGCATGGAGAAGTAGGAGCAGCAGGAGCTGCAAAATTCAGAAAAACAACCTTCAGTTCTTGGTGGACTCTCAAGTGGACTATTTGTCATTCAAAGGCATTGATGAAACACACTATCATCATCATATTCATCAAAAAATAATGAAGGTCTTACATGTACTAACTCTTTGTCATTCAAGTCGTTCATTTTCCGTTAAAAACAAAGGTTAAAACTAAACAAACTGTCTAAACAAGCCAGCTTTAGACTTGTTAAGCACATTTTGAACAGAGCTAGACTAGTTTTTTTCCCTTCGCTTCGAGCCTTGCTGCTGATAAACACGTCCTGACAAACGATCAATAATTGATCAGGCTGATAATTTATTGTTATTGTCCACAAACCCTGAGAAAAACCTAAACCAACAAAGTGCTAGTCAATATCCCAATACTTCCGACTGCCCTACTGTGTCTGACACTTAAGCCCCATACCCACTGGCTCCTGATATTGAAGATGTAGATCTTTAAAAACAGCTAACAACTAATTTTTTAAGGCTAAATCAGTTCCTGAACATTACTCAGACTGGAATAAACATTGGGGACTATCTTCAGGTGATTGGGTGAGATTTTTCAGCAGCAGGACAGTTGAGTAGATTCAAAATAAACTACAGTGTGAACGCTCATGGTTAAAGAACATCTCAGACTTGTGTCTGCCTGTAAGGTCAAAGGTCATAAGGTGATGACTCATACCTGTTTTGCAGTTCTTGTGAGAGGTACTTTTGCTTTGCCAAAAAAACAAACTTTTCAGCAGTCTCCAACTGTGGCAAACTGGAATATATCGTTTCTTCTCAGAAATCCTGGGCCACACAGGATTTACACTTTCATGAGATGGAGGTGCCTCTCCCCATAAGACTAGACTTCCTTCTACCAGACACTGAAGTTTTGCTTGGCAGAAAGGAATTTAAATCACAGCCACTGATTACAGATGCCCTGTTAATGGAATCCCCAGTTAAAGAGGCCTACTAAGATTTTTTTCCCCCTTGTGTGTGAGAACGAATGGGCCACAGTAAACATCTAGAAGCACTCTGTCCGTGTATAATTCTGTCGTCTGAACGCTGGCGGTGGGCAGGAGGTAAACATGTTTTGCCCTGAAAATCATGCAATGTATGGTGAGTTTTCTCCCTCCATCAGTGCACTTGCTGTGAGTCCTTGATGTGGGGAAGAATAACAATCAAACTGCTGTATCAGATTCCGCTGGGATACAAAATTAACATTACAAACAGTACATCCACAACACCTCCTCCCTGTGCAGCCTCTCGGCGGAGTTGGGAAGAGAAATAAGAACAGGCAAAAGAAAAGAAAAGAATTTTTCACCTTTGGGCTATATGCTAATTTGAATGATCTGAACTCATATCTGATTTGGAAGTGCATGCTGAGAGTGAAGTGAATAAAAGGGGAGCGCTGGATCACAGACAATGTGAGAATGACTCAGGGTGAGAGAGGGACCCGATACGGACTCTAATTATCATAAGCCATATGCCCGCAGCCTGTGGAGTGGCTGCAAGGTAAATAAAGATGATGACAAACAACGCTGCATATACTACCAACACCGCCCCCTCACTCCACTCCTTCCTCATCAGAACAACGCAGGCTGCCAACCGAATTAGCATCAGCTGGCTGATACATTTGTAATCTATTCTGAGCATGGCAAACAATACAAATTGGATTTCTAATTTATCCTGACTCATTTATGCAAAGCAAGAGTAATGGAGTGTCGCCATAGTAACAGCTTTGATACATGGAAACTTTCATCACAGAGCTCAGAAATACCTTCATCTTCAGGCCTCGACAGGAATTGGTATCAAAAGTGTGTCATTTTTGGAAAATGAGTTTCACATATTTGAATTTCAACAAACTCCCTGCGCCTCTTATCTCGATATGCTTCAACACACACACACACACACACACACACACACACACACCTTGTATCATACCCACAAAATCCAACACATTCGTGTTTTTTTTTGTCACGGCTACAAATGCTCCCGCCTGCTCTCACAGACACACACCGTCTCTGCAAAGACAACAGGTGATTCTGAAAGCGCTGACTATTTGTACGCGCCCAAGGCATCGGCCATTGATTGGCCAGATTAATTACAGGATAGCCACGAGACGCCACCTCTCCACAGTCAGGAAATGAAAACAAAAATCTGCTCCTAAAGCGAATTTACAAAAAAAAGAAACGGGGGAAAAAAGAGAGCAGAAAATCAATGGCGGGGCCTCACAATGCAAACAAAACCCCAGCCCTCGCGCTTTTGATTATCTAACTCCCAAGAACAACAAACCCAATTAATGATATCGTTTTCTGGCTCCATTGAGCCATTTTCTACGTCCGAGATAACCTAGAGACACCAAACACACTGATAAATGGGCCGTAAACACCTATCCACTAAAATAACAACACTGTCTAATGTGTCCACTAGGATGCTTATCACAATGTAATCATTATTGTGTTTGCACTGGGATTACGATGTAGGTCAATGCCGTGTATAGAGCATTATATTCATTATTTAGCTTTGACTTGACATTGAAAGTATTTTATGTGTTTTCCCTATAGCGTTGCTGCAGCAAAATGAGCTCAACAATGTGTGCCGCATGGGCTCAGATTAAATTTGGCCAATTAAAGCCCATCCACTCAAGTGGCGCTTGAGTGCAGAGCAAGTCAAACATCCTGAGATATGTATATATATATATTTTTAACCAGTGCTGATAACCTGCAGAGCTAATCTATTGCCACTCAAATTCTGATCATGTATTCCTTATGGTCAGAGCAGGCTGTCCATCGCTCTGTGCATTAACAGGAATGTGTTATCTCTCATTGCGGTGGCTTCAATTTGACTAAGTAAGTGGAGGAATATGTACTTTTCAAGGCATCAAATTGGCTGCGATTACACGTCCTTTCATCACGTCAGAGGACCACATTGTAAAAGACATTCTTTCATAATTAGCATAAACAAACAGTAATAATGGCAGGAGGGAAAGAGAGCAAACAATCCAAAAAAAAGCCTGACTTTTATTTCTACCAGAAACTCACTCAGGCAGCAGAGAGGCACGATCACTAGAGAGACCATGGCTGAAATTCAACTGCCTGATTTAAGCTCTTCAAGTGCCCTGGATCAAGAAACTGAATCACTACCAGCTAACAGGTCACAATGGACCATTCGCTCAGTCCTGCCCCCATTAGTTACTGCTGCCATGCCTGTCAAGCCTTCCATTCTTGTGACGCACATGCAAATCACAATGATAATGGTGGCAACTCAAGATCCTCAGTCATTGTGGAGCCTGGATTTCACATAGCAGTGCAGAACGCCAGGCTTCTTTTTTTCTAGCAGGATATTGTGGATTTTAGCTAGCTGGGTTTCTCAGCTGTAGCTAGCTTGCCTATACTCATAAATAGTTGGTATAAATTGACATGACTTTGCAATGAAAGATTGGAAAAGGGTCTCAAAGGTGCAGTCTGAAAGATATTTGATTGTTGAGTCTCAATACAGACACCTTGGGTCAGCCTCTTGGCTGGAATCAGACCTAAAGTGAAACCCAGTGCATCGGTTTTTAGAAACCCAGGAATAAGACTCTGATCAGTTATAGCTTACAGATTGAGTCTTTAAACATGCACATGATGGCTACAGATATGGCATGATACCAAACATCTGAGGCCGAAGCTAAGTATCCCAGGCAAAAAGTCATCATCTCCTCCAGCTGATGATCCATAGAGGACATGGAAAACCAGGGACCATCTCGCGATGGCGTATCACGAATGCCTGCCCAAATGTCATTGGGAAAAAAGGAAATTCTACCAAAATTCTCCAGTACTCTTTCGTTTTCATTTTTTGATTGAAATCTGGGCCGATGGTTTTTGTTGTTTTTTTTATCATTTTCCATCTCGCTTTCAGGTATTCCTCAGTTCCTGTCAGAAACACTTGTTGATGTGTGTCTCTGCCTTTGGGACATACTGACATTGTGACTCACGGTTCAGTGGCTTTAAGTAGATTGTTTCACCAGGCAGCGGTAAGACCACGGCTTCCATTCAGGCTTAGCTCACCGCAGATTGGTACTGTATGGTACAATAAACTGCGCAGCACTGGGATATCAAATGCGCATCATATTTTTCTCTATGACTCGCACCACCTTCTGTCTTGGTACTCATTCCTCAGCGCTGACCCCTGAAACCAGTGGAGATTCACAACTGACTCACAACAGGGCCACGCTGCTGGCAGACGTTCTGTCTTACTCCCTTCTCTGACCTGATCTCAAAAATAACACACACTCAGAATTGCATGCAGAAACGAAAGGAAAATGCCACATGTAACACTGCCAAGATAAGAAGCTCAGCCACAGGGAGCTTGTTTTGGTGAAACTCAATTTGTAGAACCAAAGAGCAGTGTTTAAAACCCCTTCACATTCTGTGGTGTTAAAACCAAACTGTACAATGAAGTCAGTGTAACTTCCTTAATGCAGCTCTGGAAGAAACTGGAGGCCAAAAATAAAAGTGAATGGAAGTGAAACCTTTAGCCATTGAGAAATTAGTCTCAATGGCATGACATGGCTATTTCTCCTTGTGTGAATTTTTGGCAGTGATTTTGAAAAACATACATCCGTAAAATGTTCATTTAATAATAATAATATTTAATAAGTTCAAATCCTTTGTCACTAATTCTGTCTCTTTTTGCATATGTCAAATAAATGTAACAAAATTCCTTCTGTTAGCCTAAACATTTAATATAGCTAGTGGGTAGGCAGCATTATGGTGGGTGTGTGTTTGGATATTGGCAAAAACTTGAATTACATTTCCAAAGAATCTGGTCGGCTGAAGTGTGATTCATTTTTCCCCATCATCCTCCTGATGTAACGAAGCAGACATCAGACTTTCCAAATGCAAATTTGCCATTAAACAAGCATACTGACATCCTTTTTTTAAAAAAAAAATGTAATAAAATGTTTTATTCAGTGACTGTTTTACTTTCATTCTAATACTGCCTTTACCAGCCACAGACAGATTTCTGTCGCTAAAATTGCAATCTGCCTATCAGTGTAATGTCACACACTGCCAACAATGAGGGATCAACTGTCAGATTTCTTCCCTCAATGATAATAACACAAATAGACATCACCAGACTACTGGCTCATTTTCACGGCTTTCATCCCTGAAACAAGTACATGGTGTGTGTGTGTGTGTGTGTGTGTTTGAGGCGGCTTGCATCCACTGATGTTTATGAAGCACCTACTGCTACGAGCTTCTTGTGGCAAAGGTCATGGCTGACGCTCGGCGGAGTGCTTATTCACGGCATTTATCCTTTTTACTGTCAGTTAGGATCACACGCGCACAATGCCACGATAGGTTATCCATACCATTAACGGCAGACGCGGAGACGACAGGCAACAAAGACGAGGCTGCCTGAAAAGCGAGATGGCGATGTGTTTATGGGCGGAGGGGGGGGGGGTTGGAGGGAGGGGTGGGGATCATGAAATGACAGCAAGAGAATTGAAGCTCAGCGCCGGGATTTGTCTTACATTTCCCTGATCTTGTCCCGGAGCGCTCCCTGTTACCATCCTCGGATGGAAATATTTCTTTTCTATTTCTTTCATTTTTATTTGGGCCTGGCTGGATATTTATACATTCATCCGCGCCGCCATTGGTGTCTGAGAGGGGAGCCGTGAAGTGCATCACATTAACTGTATTGACATAAACAGCTCGCCGGGCGCATTGCCTCTGCCTTTGATGAGGGTTTAAGTAGGAAGCCATTGAGAGACTTATGGAGAAACGTTCCCACGGGATCAATAGATTACAGACCTAGCTAATCTCAGCGAGCGAGATAGCAGAGCTCGTAAGGCAAAAAACGACAGTCATATCAGTAACACATGGTGCGCCAATCGCTCCTCCCTGCCCTCAGACTGTAATTATTCTTCACTCTAATATGGGTCATGAACGAGCGAGCACAAGTAATAGTGTCTGTTGTTTTCCGGGTGTGGGAATTAGCGCTGCGATGCTTTGAAGACCTCGTGGAATAAAAGCATATGTACTGGGTTTCTCTTCACTTTGACATCTTGCTACATCTCCCGTCAATTATCTTTTAAACTCCGGTGGCAGTGACATCGTTAGGCTATTATCACTCGGCACCGTGGATGTGGACAAATGGTTTGAAAGTGGCTGTAGATAATGTTGCAATCCTCAAACGGTTAGAAATGTCAGTCCTGTTTCATATCTGATTGTTTCTTGGCATTTTGGCTATATTTCGCCGAGCAGCTCAAATCTGATATCCAAACGTATCTGATATCAAAACCAAAGCAGACTGTAGTAGACGGCGTAGAAAACAACCCTTTTGCCAAGAAATTACGTTCATGTCGGACATATTGGAGACAGAAAACACAGAAAATGAAGTTCTGAGAGATACATAAATCTTCCTGGACGTGTTGACTTCATCAGCATTTGACCAAAACGTTTTTTTTTTTTTTTTGTGGCCTCAACCTAGCCACATGTTAGGACCCCGGATGCAAACTCCGATCTCTGGTGTCAAAGTCCTACATCTTGTGCGCTCGTCGTCCCTCCAAACCACAGCCTCCCTGTGACTGTGCAGTACAAGAATGCAGCTGGAGAAAATGTTCCCATCACGCAAAGCAAATTAGCAGTATATAAATCCCATTTCTAGTTGACAGGATTCTAATAAAATGCGATTTTTCACCATGCACGCATGCAGCACACGATGAACAGCGTGCACCCAGAAGATTCTCCCAACAGTCAGTCCTGGGAATTCAATCTCGTCCTGTCTATGCACGTCCTCTGCCCCACCCAGATCCCGTCCTACCTGTTCCCTCTCACTGAAGTGGCCAGAGGCTGATAGATCCAAGGTGAGGCACCCAGGACAGAGGCCCAATTAGACCTCCCTGTGGGGGGAGTGAGCCCCTGCGCCATTCATCATGCCATTTCAATTAAAGCCATCTAAGAAATGATTAAATAATCAGCTGCGGGCTAATGGAGCCATATATCCTTGTTATGGGAGGACATTGGTCATCGGCTTGGGAATGTCTGGCCAGTGCCAGATGTCACGCAGCAATGCCAAACGAGTAAGACGGATGATGGAGAGCAAGGGGGGGGAGGAGGGAGGAGAGCGACGGGAAACAAAAGAAAAAGGGACGCTCCTGTGGCCGGGACGAGACGGGACGCCAATGCTGGGTTCATCGGAGGGAAAATTTCTCCATTTCTGATTTCTGATTTTCACAGTGAACCGAGTCAACTGTCACTCGCGCGTGCAGTCGGCGACATGGGAGACGCCGTGATTGTTTGTTTGTCTGTGGTAATGCGGAGTCCTGTCCCTGTCAGCCCGCTCGCTACAGTACACGGCTGCAGCACACGAGCATTCGGCTTGACGGGGGAGGTGCAGGAGGGAGAACGGAGTCAGGCCTGTTGCGGACGGTGACAGACAGAAACAGACTTTTTTTTTTTTGCCCCCCCCCCCCTCTCTGCACAGACGGGCTTGTAAATATCCATTTCAGCGTGTTTGATATTTTCCATCAGCCGGGCTTCACTCGAAACTTAATTCTGAAAATAATTACAAGAACTTCTCTGTGGGAGCCCGGCACGTGACGCTTACAAGAGCTCGATATTCTGGGTGAGGAGGGGGTTTAATCTTTTTATGCAGAACTTTTTTTGCAAATGCGACTCACACACACACACGTACAGTAAGCCTGGTTGCGTCGAATAGCCGTCATTATCAGGCTGGGTGGCTGCAGAATGGAGGTGACCCTGGACAGCTCTCCATCTTCCTGCTCGGCGTATGCACATTAATGGTTAATTGATGTCACAGGGGACTGCTGATCAAAGGCTTTGCAGCCAGCCCCCCTCTCAAGCATGCTCCACTGCTATTCTATTAGCAAGGCAGGCAAGTCAGACGGAGGTGGAGGGGGTGGGGGGGGGGCTGGGAGCGCAGAAGGAGAGAGGGTGGGTGGGTGAGGGGGGATGAGTTGTTGTTCCCCGTCCCTCTCTCCTCACTCATCTCCGTACAAAACAGATAACCCCCCCCACTCCACACGCACACACTCATATCCCCACCCTGCCCTCCCTCCTCCATGATAATTAGCCCCTGCCATGCACAGACCCAAAACACACACACACGGAGCTGCCACCGTATCTGCAGCTTAAAGTGCCGCTGTTCTGACAGCCATCAGCAGAAATAGAGGCAAATCTTATTTACCTCGCTGGGTTTTTCAATTTTTACCCCCCCTCCCTCTCCCCCATTCCCCCCCAAGCCGACTTCCATATTTATGCCACTTTCATGATTTCTGTCCTCACTATTGTCTGTTCACCCACATTTCCTCTCGGCAATCATCACGCTAACGTGGCGAGCGACGGGCCCCCCCTCAAGGCGCTCCGCTACCAACGGCTGTTGGCCTTGGCTGAGGAACGCAGACGTTTTTCGGACGGACGGGCGGGCGGAGATGCGTCACCAGCTCTCCGTCAGTCAAGAGGAGAGAGGGAAAACACTTCACAGTTCACACGTCGCTCTAGATGAGCCATCGTAACGTATATGATGTGCTAAATGTCACCGTGCAGCGCTCGGGGCAGGATTTAGCCTTCGGTTGCAGGTGGTTACAGTCCCGATTTTGTTTTTGAGAAGAAGGAGCGATGCCTTTGTTCATGCCGAGTGAGTCACCTCTACTTCTTGTGCAATTGGGGCTTTTACGATCGAATAAAACACTTAAGATCGCGTTATTCGCAAAAGACATGGCCCCGGGTCTAAACATGCGTCTGATTATTTATGATTATCCGTGATTATATCCATTCGCAGCTGCATTTCTTGCTCGTTTTGCCACGCCGTGCCGCCATAAAGCCGAGGTGGGAAATAAATCACGTCATGTCACGGTGAACGGCAGCAGAGGCATTAAATCAACAATGCTTTAAACTCCACTAAAACTAGTTAATCTGCGAAAGCAAATGCGTGTCAGCACATCTCCGTTTGTGCACCTGGTGGCCAGGGTGGCTGCCACGCCGTGCATGGCTTCGTGACGCCGTAATATTGCGAATTTTGGCGGGCAGCCTGGAATAATTAGTGTTGCCCTGGGTCTGAGTTACTGTTTGCCGGGCTCGCAGAACATTCCCTCGCAGGCTCTTTGGCTGCCAATTAACTCGCACACACGCACAAATGATCTCGCGTGCGCCCTGAGCTGTAATCTCATTACAGATTGGAGGCGCGCGAGCCTCATTCCTGTGCGTCTTCCTAATGGTTCGCCCCGTCTGATTTGCGCGATATTTCACGAACACAGATTTGTCTGCGATTGCTGCATTTGTGTGTGTAAGGGGAAAGGGGGGTGGGGGGGTCGTCTCGTGACACACCTGAGGCGGAATGGCGCTGAGGAGGAAACCTCGCGAGACATCTGCAGAGACATGCCCGCCGCGGAGGAGGGAGGGTCACGGCGGACGCGATCTACCGGCGCACTTTTGTTTTGCTTTAACCAAACACAAAACTCCGGCGATGTGTCAAGTGAATAAAAAGCATCTAATGTTTGATGCATCCAAGCTGCCGGTTTGGAGGCGTGCTGTGCGCCGCGAGAGCGAGGCCGGCAGAGCCAGTTATGCATCACAGAGGAAGCTAGATAAACGCATCATCCTCATCGCTCTCGCACAGCGATTTCCCAGTAGTAGGTCTACTTGATGAAGTGCCAGATCCCCTCCCTGTTATTCTCCGTGCGCCAGCCAAGTGTCCACATGCATGAGTGTATTCATCAGTCAGGTGGCACTAGCCTGGCTTTTTTTTTTTTTCCCCCTTTCTCTCCCTCCCTTCCATTCTTCCTCCTCGCTGTGCCCAGGTGTGAACGGCATCGGGCTGATTTATCTCCTTTGTGCCGCTTATCAGTGAATCGTGGCGATAACCAAATGAACTCGGGGAACGCGAAAACGCACACGCTCGGTGATTAAATATGTTGTTAGCACGCAATTATGTTCTGGATCACATTTTGCAGGGGCATACTGCACAGAATATAACACCGAGTCGGCAAATACGTACGTGATCAATGAGTCACGCAGGAAATCCCGGCCTATAATTGACTTACGTGAAAGCCGTGGAAAAAAAATGAAAGGAAAACATACGTGGCGTAAACTACAAGAGGGATAAACATAATTGCAGTAATCAAAACAAAGCCTGGAGCCGTTGGCGCATTAGCCTGACATTTCTCTCCGTCTGACACCTGCACGAACCGTGTTGTTGTTGCTCTTGTTCCGTTCGTTTCGGGGGGGGGCCAAACATGATTGATGGCAACAAAGTCAGGTCTTCACATGCAGCGCGCCACGGAGATATTTTCAAATGCGCCCTCGAATGCAAACCATTGCCACATACCTGTAATTACGCTAAATCCCCGAAAACTAGAGACTGGAGCGCCGGGGAGAAAAGGTTAGAAAACATCCAATCCAGGCTCCGCCCTGCGATCCCAGGCCGCATTACCTCACACGGCCTCCCATCGACACCCATCCTTCTGCTCACATGAACTGTGAACTCAAAACACCGGCGGGTTCTCACAAATATTTCTCACATCGTGCGCAGCGCCGCCCCTCCCCTCTCTTTTCATTCGGGGGTTACTCGCTAAGCCATCAAGGCTTGAACTAATGAAAGTGCCTGGATGAAGGGGCCCTCTGATGAGCAACCTCGGAGTTCCTCTCGCAGCACTTCAAAGGAGGAATTAATAGAATTAGCTGGTCAATAGAGGGGGACTGACTGCAAATGTCAGATGGAGCTAATCATCCGCCAGAATAACATTCGCTGAGACAATGAGTCACCGCGTGCGCATTGGACCCAGCGTCCATTCACAGCCAGACAGAGAGTGACATCATGACTGGGCGATTTTGTGGATCACGCCAGACACACTCAGCAAAACATTGTGCTGAGGAGAGTTTGGCAGTATTTAGATTTATAAATGTTCTCATATTAAGAGTCTGACTAGGAGTAAACAGGAAAAACAAACTGCTGTCATATAAAATATGAATCTTTAAGGCAAGGATGGAAAAAAAGGGGCTGTTGTAGCAAAATCTTGGTGCAGTCTCACAGGCATCACTGGTTTGTTTGTGGTGAAACCGATGCAAAGAGGAAAAGCTCTGCTTCTCATTCAGAGGAGCGAGGCCATGAAGAAAAGGTCGTGGGTGCATCTTGTTCTCCGCGCGAGACAGGAGAGCGGACAGTTCCGCCGCCGCAACATCATTGAGCAATCTCTATTTTGGACTGTTTGGCTCTCGCTGTTCCATCACAGGTCAGAGGTGCAGAGACGGTTTGCAGTCGGTGGCGGTTTTTATCCCAATTCATCAAAGCGGAACTGTAAAAGCGCTATTTATTTTGCCTGAGCAAGCGAATCCACCGGCGCCACTTTGACGCCATTGAAATGAACTGATTTGAGTCTGCAGCTGTTAGAATTTGCTGGAGTGACCTCATAATACGCGGACACGTCTTTTGTGATAGAACTGGATTGGAGACTTCCGAGTTGCACCCAATGTGACTCGTCATTTGGGTTAGGGTTAAATTTAAGCTTCTTTTTTTCATCAAGGTTGTTCAGCTCACTTGCTTGTTGTCACTTGTACCACTGGTGCTCCCTATTGAAGATTTTAGGAACACATCCTAAATCATGGAGTCATGCAGTGCAACACGTTCAGATGTATTAATCTGAGTAATAAATGCTTTGGGGACAGACAATTTATTTCTTACTTGCTTATTTAAGCAGAATGTTTTTAGCTTACTTTCTTTTGTGAGTTTTTTCTTGCTGCCCACCAAGACAATACGTTACGATACAAAACAGGGGACATATTTGCGAGTCGCACTGGTGTTGCTAGTTATAAATTTTTGTTACACCGACCAAAAATGGCCACAAAATGCAACTAAACATTAACAGTCTGGAGTCCTGTTGTTTATTACATTGTTAAACCAGAAATGCTCCCAAGAAGACTGTTTTTGCTTTGGGGTTTTTTTTTTTTTTCTTTTTTGGACAACAACCCCAGAGCGCCTCTGTACACTGAACTGTTCCCTTGTGTCAACTGTT